>JAHWGI010000417.1:35000-42500 GCA_029379305.1 Frankliniella fusca
AGCAGCACCAGCAGCTCCAGCAGCACTAGCAGCACTAGCAGCACCAGCAGCACTAGCAGCAAGAGCAGCACCAGCAGTAGCATTACTAGCAGCACCAGCAGCAGCAGCAGTAGCAGCAGCACCATCAGCACCAGCACTAACATCAGCAGCAGCAGCAGGACTAGCAGCAGCAATAGCAGCAGCACTAGCAGCAGCACCAGCCGCACCAGCACTAACATCAGCAGCAGCAGCAGGACTAGCAGCAGCAATAGCAGCAGCACTAGCAGCAGCACCAGCCGCACCAGCAGCACCAGCAGCACCAGCAGCACCAGCGGCAGCAACAGCCGCTCCTTCAGCAGCACCAGCACCAGCATTACTAGCAGCACCAGCAGCGGCAGCAGTAGCAGCAGCACCAGCAGCACCAGCAGCAGCAGCCTCAGCAGCACCAGCAGCCTCAACATCAGCAGCAGCACCAGCAGCACCAGCAGCCTCAACAGCAGAAGCAGCACCAGCAGCACCAGCAGCAGCAGTCTAGGCAACACCAGCAGCCTCAACAGCAGCAGCAGCAGCACCAGCACCAGCGGCACCAGCAGCAGCAGCACCAGCAGCAACAGCAGCACAAACAGCAGCAGCAGCACCAGCAACACCAGCAGCAGCACCAGCACCAGCACCAGCACTAGCACCAGCAATAGCAGCAGCCCTAGCAGCAGCACCTGCAGCAGCACGAGCAGCACCAGCAGCACCAGCAGCACCAGCGGCAGCAACAGCCGCTCCTGCAGCAGCACCAGCACCAGCATTACTAGCAGCTCCAGCAGCGGCAGCAGTAGCAGCAGCACTAGAAGCACTAGAAGCATCAGCAGCACTAGCAGCAAGGGCATCACCAGCAGCAGCCGCAGAAGCAGCAGCAGCACTTTCAGCAATACCAGCAGCAGCACCAGCAGCAGCAGCACCAGCAGCACCAGCAGCACCCGCAGCACCAGCAGCACCAGCAGCACCAGCAGCACTAGCAGCACCAGCAGCACCAGCAGCACCAGCATCACCAGCAGCACTAGCACCAGCAGCACCAGCTTCATCAGCAACACCAGCAGCGCCAGCAGCACCAGCAGCACCAGCAACAGCCGCACCCGCAGCAACAGAAGCACCAGCAGAACTAGCAGCACTAGGAGCACCATCAGCACCAGCAGCAGCACCAGCACCAGCAGCACCAGCACCAGCAGCACTAGCAGCACCAGCAGCACCAGCCGCACCAGCAGCACCAGCAGCACCAGCAGCACCAGCAGCACCAGCATCACCAGCAGCACTAGCACCAGCAGCACCAGCTTCATCAGCAACACCAGCAGCGCCAGCAGCACCAGCAGCACCAGCAACAGCCGCACCCGCAGCACCAGAAGCACCAGCAGAACTAGCAGCACTAGCAGCACCAGCAGCACCAGCAGCAGCACCAGCACCAGCACTAGCACCAGCAATAGCAGCAGCCCTAGCAGCAGCACCTTTAGCAGCACGAGCAGCACCACGAGCAGCAACAGCAGCAGCAGCAGCAGCAGCAGCAGAACCAGCAGCAGCACTAGCACCAGCAATAGCAGCAGCCCTAGCAGCAGCACCTTCAGCAGCACCGCAGCAGCACCAGCACCAGCAGCACCAGCAGCACCAGCAGCACCAGCAGCAGCAGCAACAGCCGCACCAGCAGCACCAGCAGCAGTACCAGCAGCAGCACCAGCATTACCAGCAGCAGCAACAGCAGCAGCAGCGCCAGCAGCACCAGCAGCACCAGCAACAGACGCACCCGCAGCACAAGCAGCACCAGCAGAACTAGCAGCACTAGCAGCACCCGCAGCACCAGCAGCAGCAGAACCAGCAGCACCAACGGCACCAGCAGCAGCAGCACCAGCAGCAACAGCAGCACAAACAGCAGCAGCAGCACCAGCAACACCAGCAGCAACACCAGCACAAACAGCAGCAGCAGCACCAGCAGCACAAGCAGCCCCAGCAGCACCAGCAGCTAGCAGCACCAGCAGAACCAGCAGCACCAGCGGCACCAGCAGCAGCAGCACCAGCAGCAACAGCAGCACAAACAGCAGCAGCAGCACCAGCAACCCCAGCAGCAGCACCAGCACCAGCACTAGCAACAGCAATAGCAGCAGCCCTAGCAGCAGCACCTGCAGCAGCACGAGCAGCACCAGCAGCACCAGCAGCACCAGCGGCAGCAACAGCCGCTCCAGCAGCAGCACCAGCGGCAGCACCAGCAGCAACAGCAGCACAACCACCAGCAGCACCAGCACAAACAGCAGCACCAGCACCAGCAGCACCAGCAGCAACAGCGGCAGCAACAGCCGCTCCTGCAGCAGCACCAGCACCAGCATTACTAGCAGCACCAGCAGCGGCAGCAGTAGCAGCAGCACCAGCAGCACTAGCAGCATCAGCAGCACTAGCAGCAAGAGCAGCACCAGCAGTGGCATTACTAGCAGCACCAGCAGCAGCAGCAGAAGCAGCAGCAGCACTTGCAGCAATACTGCAGCACCACCAGCACCAGCAGCACAAGCAGCACCAGCAGCACCAGCAGCACCAGCAGCACCAGCAGCACCAGCAGCACCAGCAGCATCAGCAGCACCAGCATCACCAGCAGCACTAGCAGCAAGAGCAGCACCAGCATTTCTAGCAGCACCAGCAGCAGCAGCAGCAGCAGCAGCAGCAGCAACAGCAGCAGCACCAGCAGCAGCACTAGCACCAGCAATAGCAGCAGCCCTAGCAGCAGCACCTTCAGCAGCACCGGCAGCAGCACCAGCACCAGCAGCACCAGCAGCACCAGCAGCACCAGCAGAACAAGCAGCAGCAGCACCAGCAGCAACAGCAGCACAAACAGCAGCAGCAGCCTTAGCAGCACCAGCAGCCTCAACAGCAGCTGCCGCACCAGCAGCACCAGCAGCAACAGCAGCACCAGCAGCACCAGCAGCACTAGCACCAGCAGCACCAGCAGCACCAGCTGCACCAGCAGCACCAGCATCAGCAGCCTCAGCGGCACCAGCAGCTTCAACAGCAGCAGCAGCACCAGCGGCAGCACCAGCAGCAACAGCAGCACAAACAGCAGCAGCAGCCTCAGCAGCACCAGCAGCCTCAACAGCAGCTGCCGCACCAGCAGCACCAGCAGCAACAGCAGCACCAGCAGCACCAGCAGCACTAGCACCAGCAGCACAAGCAGCACCAGCAGCACCAGCAGCACCAGCAGCACTAGCAGCACCAGCAGCACCAGCAGCACTAGCAGCACCTGCAGCCCTAGCAGAAGAGCAGCACCAGCATTTCTAGCAGCACCAGCAGCAGCGGCAGCAGCAGCAGCAGCACCAGCAGCAGCACCAGCAGCAGCAGCAGCACCAGCAGCAGCACCAGCAGCAGCACCAGCAGCAGCACTAGCACCAGCAATAGCAGCAGCCCTAGCAGCAGCACCTTCAGCAGCACCAGCAGCTGCACCAGCACCAGCAGCACCAGCACCAGCAGCACCAGCAGCACCAGCAGCACCAGCAGAACCAGCAGCACCAGCGGCACCAGCAGCAGCAGCACCAGCAGCAACAGCAGCACAAACAGCAGCAGCAGCACCAGCAGCACCAGCAGCAGCACCAGCACCAGCACCAGCAATAGCAGCAGCCCTAGCAGCAGCACCTGCAGCAGCACGAGCAGCACCAGCAGCACCAGCAGCACCAGCGGCAGCAACAGCCGCTCCAGCAGCAGCACCAGCTGCACCAGCAGCAACAGCAGCACAAGCACCAGCAGCACCAGCACAAACAGCAGCAGCAGCACCAGCAGCACCAGCAGCACCAGCAGCACCAGCAGCACTAGCAGCACCTGCAGCCCTAGCAGCAAGAGCAGCACCAGCATTTCTAGCAGCACCAGCACCAGCAGCACCAGCAGCACCAGCAGCACCAGCAGAACAAGCAGCACCAGCGGCACCAGCAGCAGCAGCCTCAGCAGCACCAGCAGCCT
Organism: Frankliniella fusca; assembly: GCA_029379305.1. Lineage (NCBI taxonomy): Eukaryota > Metazoa > Arthropoda > Insecta > Thysanoptera > Thripidae > Frankliniella > Frankliniella fusca. Next base: position 38,952 of record JAHWGI010000417.1, read on the forward strand.
CAACAGCAGCAGCCGCACCAGCAGCACCAGCAGAACCAGCAGCACCAGCGGCACTAGCACCAGCAGCACCAGCAGCACCAGCAGCACCAGCATCACCAGCAGCACTAGCACCAGCAGCACAAGCAGCATCAGCAACACCAGCAGCGCCAGCAGCACCAGCAGCACCAGCAACAGCCGCACCCGCAGCACCAGCAGCACCAGCAGAACTAGCAGCACTAGCAGCACCAGCAGCACCAGCAGCAGCACCAGCACCAGCACTAGCACCAGCAATAGGGTATTTCACTCCGTTCAAACCGGATCCAAAGAAGAAAAGTATTGCTTCCTGATTTGTTTTCTCCTTGACGCTGATTAGCTGCTGCCGTCGAACTTCTTGGACCGACCGCCAGGTCTGCGACCGCCCTAGCGGCGTGTCCGAGAACTTCGTTGGCGTAAGCCAATCGGCGTCAAGGGGGAAACAATTCAGGAAGCAATACTTTTCTTCTTTGGATCCGGTTTGAACGGAGTGAAATACGCTATAGCAGCAGTCCTAGCAGCAGCACCTGCAGCAGCACGAGCAGCACCACGAGCAGCGACAGCAGCACCAGCAGCACTAACAGCACCTGCACCACTAGCAGCAAGAGCAGCACCAGCATTTCTAGCAGCACCAGCAGCAGCAGCAGCAGCAGCAGCAGCAGAACCAGCAGCAGCACTAGCACCAGCAATAGCAGCAGCCCTAGCAGCAGCACCTTCAGCAGCATCGGCAGCAGCACCAGCAGCACCAGCAGCACCAGCAGCACCAGCAGAACGAGCAGCACCAGCGGCACCAGCAGCAGCAGCACCAGCAGCAACAGCAGCACAAACAGCAGCAGCAGCCTCAGCATCAGCAGCCTCAGCGGCACCAGCAGCTTCAACAGCAGCAGCAGCACCAGCGGCAGCACCAGCAGCAACAGCAGCACAAGCAGCACCAGCAGCACCAGCAGCACCAGCAGCACCAGCAGCACCAGCAGCACCAGCAGCATCAGCAGCACCAGCATCACCAGCAGCACTAGCACCAGCAGCACCAGCAGATCAGCAACACCAGCAGCGCCAGCAGCACCAGCAGCACCAGCAACAGCCGCACCCGCAGCACCAGCAGCACCAGCAGAACTAGCAGCACAGCAGCACCAGCAGCACCAGCAGCAGCACCAGCACCAGCACTAGCACCAGCATTAGCAGCAGCCCTAGCAGCAGCACCTGCAGCAGCACGAGCAGCACCACGAGCAGCAACAGCAGCACCAGCAGCACTAGCAGCACCTGCAGCACTAGCAGCAAGAGCAGCACCAGCATTTCTAGCAGCACCAGCAGCAGCAGCAGCAGCAGCAGCAGCAGCAGCAGAACCAGCAGCAGCACTAGCACCAGCAATAGCAGCAGCCCTAGCAGCAGCACCTTCAGCAGCACTGGCAGCAGCACCAGCACCAGCAGCACCAGCAGCACCAGCAGCACAGCAGCAGCAGCAACAGCAGCACCAGCAGCACCAGCAGCAGTACCAGCAGCAGCACCAGCATACCAGCAGCAGCACCCAGCAGCACCAGCACCAGCACAGCACCAGCAATAGCAGCAGCCCAGCAGCAGCACCTAGCAGCACCGCAGCAGCAAGAGCACCAGCAGCACCAGCAGCACCAGCAGCACCAGCATCAGCAGCCTCAGCAGCACCAGCAGCTCAACAGCAGCAGCCGCACCAGCAGCAGCACCAGCAACAGCAGCTCCAGCAGCAGCACCTAGCAGCACCAGCAGCAGCAACAGCAGCACACAGCACCAGCAGCAACAGCAGCACAAACAGCAGCAGCAGCACGAGCAGCACCAGCAGCAGTAGCAGCACCTGCAGCCCTAGCAGCAAGAGCAGCACCAGCATTTCTGCAGCACCAGCACCAGCAGCACCAGCAGCACCAGCAGCACCAGCAGAACAAGCAGCACCAGCGGCACCAGCAGCAGCAGCACCAGCAGCAACAGCAGCACAAACAGCAGCAGCAGCCTCAGCAGCACCAGCAGCCTCAACAGCAGCAGCCGCACCAGCAGCACCAGCAGAACCAGCAGCACCAGCTGCAAAAGCACCAGCAGCACTAGCAGCACCAGCAGCACCAGCATCACCAGCAGCACTAGCACCAGCAGCACAAGCAGCATCAGCAACACCAGCAGCGCCAGCAGCACCAGCAGCACCAGCAATAGGGTATTTCACTCCGTTCAAACCGGATCCAAAGAAGAAAAGTGTTGCTTCCTGAATTGTTTCCTTATGTACGCCGATTGGCGTACGCCAACGAAGTTCTCGGGCACGCCACTAGGGCGGTCGCAGACCTGGCGGTCGGTCCGAGAACTTCGACGGCATCAGCCAATCAGCGTTAAGGAGGAAACAAATCAGGTAGCAATACTTTTCTTCTTTGGATCCGGTTTGAACGAAGTGAAATACCCTATAGCCGCACGCGCAGCACCAGCAGCACCAGCAGAACTAGCAGCACTAGCAGCACCAGAGGCACCAGCAGCAGCACCAGCACCAGTACTAGCACCAGCAATAGCAGCAGTCCTAGCAGCAGCACCTGCAGCAGAACGAGCAGCACCACGAGCAGCGACAGCAGCACCAGCAGCCTCAACAGCAGCTGCCGCACCAGCAGCACCAGCAGCAACAGCAGCACCAGCAGCACCAGCAGCACTAGCACCAGCAGCACCAGCAGCACCAGCTGCACCAGCAGCACCAGCATCAGCAGCCTCAGCGGCACCAGCAGCCTCAACAGCAGCAGCCGCACCAGCAGCATCAGCAGAACCAGCAGCACCAGCGGCAAAAGCACCAGCAGCACTAGCAGCACCAGCATCACCAGCAGCACTAGCACCAGCAGCACCAGCAGCATCAGCAACACCAGCAGCGCCAGCAGCACCAGCAGCACCAGCAACAGCCGCACCCGCAGCACCAGAAGCACCAGCAGAACTAGCAGCACTAGTAGCAGCAGCAGCACCAGCAGCAGCACCAGCACCAGCACTAGCACCAGCAATAGCAGCAGCCCTAGCAGCAGCACCTTCAGCAGCACCGGCAGCAGCACCAGCACCAGCAGCACCAGCAGCACCAGCAGCACCAGCAGCAGCAGCAACAGCCGCACCAGCAGCACCAGCAGCAGTACCAGCAGCAGCACCAGCATTACCAGCAGCAGCACCAGCAGCAGCAGCGCCAGCAGCACCAGCAGCACCAGCAACAGCCGCACCCGCAGCACAAGCAGCACCAGCAGAACTAGCAGCACTAGCAGCACCCGCAGCACCAGCAGCAGCACCAGCAGCAACAGCAGCACAAACAGCAGCAGCAGCCTCAGCAGCACCAGCAGCCTCAACAGCAGCAGCCGCACCAGCAGCACCAGCAGCAACAGCAGCACCAGCAGCACCAGCAGCACCCGCAGCACCAGCATCACCAGCCTCAGCAGAACCAGCAGCTTCAACAGCAGCAGCCGCACCAGCACTAGCACCAGCAATAGCAGTAGCCCTAGCAGCGCACCTTTAGCGGCACCAGCAGCAGCACCAACCCCAGCAGCACCAGCAGCTAGCAGCACCAGC
>JAHWGI010000418.1:0-10000 GCA_029379305.1 Frankliniella fusca
GAGGGGGAGGAGGAGAGGGATAGGGGCGTGGCTCGGCCGGTTCTGGACGAGCCCCTAGAAGGATGGCAACCCGCTACATATTCATTGCGGGGGAGGGCGAAAACAATAAGGAGATACTTACCGGAAGGGACCCACGATCTTGGATTAGCTTTGATCGACCTTAAAAATGATATTGCGAGTAGGCTCCAAGTGGAAGCGGACGAGGCGCGGGGCATCAAGTGGAATATGGCCGTGTCAGTCGGCGCCTCAAGGGAGATAGAGAAGTCAGGTGAAATTCAGTGGGAACGAGAGTCCAAAACACTCGTGTCACAGCCACAGAGATTGCTTGCAGAAAATGATGGAGAGACATCACAGCAAGTGGAGACGGCTATATTAGAGGTTATGAACGGTGCCGAAAATTTAAGGTTGGCCGGCTCCAGCTGGGTCGTGAGTGACGTGTTTTACGCTGAGTTGCACGTGGCTGTGTACCGTCCTCTGAGGGGAGGCAGTTTCGTCCCAACGCCTGCGTGGTTAGGGCGTAAAAAAGTGGTGGTTAATGTCGCCACGCGTCGAAATCACGAGTGTTTTCGCTTGTCCATTTTGGCGCACCTGTACCCTGTGGCTGATCGCGGTCTTGAGAGTGATCCGCGGTCGTATACGGAACATTACCACTCATTGAATTTTGGGCGGTTGGACTCTGCAAATATGAAAGTGAAAGATATTGATAAATTTTTGGAGCTCAATCCCGGTTTCAGCCTGTCTGTGTTGGCCGCGGAAAAAAAGAATATATATCCCCTGTATTGTCCCAAAGAGAAAAAAGCAGAACACGTCGTGTTACTGTTACTGAGTAGGAGGGGGAAGCGACACTACACGCTCGTTCGTGATATGAATAGGCTTCTCTACAGCCAAACACGGCATAGGGCCCGCAAGTATTTCTGTGTGTATTGCCTGTGCCCGTTTCCTTCTAGTCAAAACTTGTCTTCTCACGAGACGGACTGTGCTCCGTTTGGTGCGCAGAAAACGATCTACCCCCGTGACGATGAATACCTCAGTTTTGACTCCAGTTACATACGCAAGATGGGCCCCGTGGACCACATGATATTTTACGATGTTGAGACATATACGAGGGCGAACGAGTCTGTTGTTCCCTCTAAGAAAACTGTGGTCGAGGGGTATCACGAGGTGTATGCTTACTGCCTGCTCATCGTGGATGGGCAAGGCGTTCCCGTGAAAGAGCCCGTTGTGTATAGTGGGGAAAACACAGAGGAAGTCATGTCACACTTTCTAGACACTCTCTTCAGAGAGGAAGAGTACTTGTTTCACCATCGGGTGTCTTATCCTCGCATGCCGAGCGCAGAGCAGGCGGAGCAGTGCGAGTCGGCCACAGTGTGTCATATTTGCCGGCGGCCCTTTCGAGAGGGTGAAGTGCGTGTCGTAGACCACGACCACGCGAGGGCGCATTCTAACGTGCTCGGCGTTGCGCACGCCACGTGTAATATTCACAGGCAGAGGCCGGCGTTCATACCCGTCCTCGCTCACGCGAATTTCAAATTTGACATACACCCGCTCATTCTAGCGGCATCCCGTCATGAAAAATTTAGGGCATGTGACGTCAAAATCATACCGAAGACATTTGATCATTATCGTGGTCTTACCCTCGTGGTAGATAAAAAGAATCGGCGGGAACTGAGATTTCTGGATTCTTACCAGCACGTGTCGAGCCCCCTAGATCAGCTGGCGGCCAGTCTCGGACCGCGAGATCTGTACTTGCTTGACGCATTTATCCCAGATCCACTTCAGAATGCACTGATGAGGCGGAAGGGGGTATTTTGCTATGATTATGTGAAATCACTGCAGCAGATGAGGGGGGTCACCTCCCTGCCAGAGAGGGAGCACTTTTACAATAAGTTAAAGAGAGAGCCCGTCAAAGATGAGGATTATGAGCATGCGAGGAAGGTGTGGGCCGCCTTCCGCTGCGCCAACCTGGAGCAGTATGCATGTGTGTACTTGCTAGCTGACGTGCTGATCTTGGCGTCGTTTTTCCTAAAATACAGAGCCAGTTCAATGGAGAAATTTGGATACGAAGTGTGTCATTTCTGGAGTAGTCCTGCGCTGAGCCTGGCGTGCGCGTTGCGGTATAGCCAAAGCCGCATAAAATTACTAAGTGATCCGACGATGCACTTGTTTTTTGAAAAATCGATACGCGGCGGCACGTCGTACGCGGGGCTGCGCCACGCGCGGGCGAATCACCCCGATTTGCCTGATTATGACCCGTCAGAAAAAATGAGTCATTTGCTTATGACGGATGTCAACGCACTGTACAGCTACGCCTTACAGCAGCCGCTACCTGTCGATGACTTCCGTTGGCTCAGCGGAGAGGAGGAATGTAGAGCATTTCTCGCTTCTCCCTCTTATCAGGATGGAGTCGAATCCGCCTGCTTTGAATGTGATTTGAGCTATCACATCAGGCCAAATGAGACGTCCATTCATGAGTGCTGGCCTCTGGCGCCCGTACACTGCAAGGTGAAAAAAGCCTGGTTGTCACCCTATCAGCGCCGCCTTGCCGAGGCAGCTGGGCTGAGCGAGTCTCAATTCACGAGAAAGCTGCTCGCATTCATTGGGCCTCGACAGCACTACATACTGCATGCCTCATTACTGGAGCTGTACTGTGAGTTGGGAATGCGGGTGACGCGGTTCCACCGCGCTGTCGCCTTTCGACAGGAACCCGTGTTCAAAACCTACATTGATCATTTGATCCAAGAGCGTCAAAAGGCGCAACTCCCTTTCCTGAGTACCTATTTTAAAGGGCTGTGCAACCAACTCTACGGCTCACTCAACAAGAGAGTGAGAGACTACAGAAACATCGCGTTATGCACGAGTGAGAAGAAGTTTGAAAAATTGGTCGCCTCTCCGGCTTATAAGGCTTTCAGAATTTTCGGGGCGGACCTCACTGCCGTGGAGAGCATCCAAAAACAGGTGCGTTTGAATCAGCCTTTGTTTGCGGCCAGCGCCGTCTTAGATATCTCCAAAGCTCACATGACTCGGATGTTTTGGAGGTTAAAAAGCCACTTCATCAGTCAGCCGGGGAAAACCTGCACATTATTCCAGAGTGACACTGATTCTGCGGGAGTGTACATTCAATCTGACGACCTCGATGCTGATTTGAGGTCGCTCGGAGATATGTTTGATTTCTCGGGTCTGCCGAGGTGGCACCCGCTCTATGATGAGAGCAGGGCGCGAGTACCCGGGTTGTTGAAAATTGAATACGGTAGTTTTCTCATCCGTGAGATTGTCAGCTTGCGTTCCAAAATGTACGCGATGATCATGCAAAAACGAGTGCCGCCCGGGCAGGCGCAGGCGAGCGGTGAAGTCGAGACGCAGACTGTCAGGAAATGTAAAGGGGTCCCAAGCGCTGTGTTGTATGACACGGTCAGCATGGGAGACTACAAGCGCTGCGTATTCCAGTCTTTCAGTAAAGAAGTACAATGCCTTACCATTCGAACGGATGGGCTGCACCAACTACTCACACTCAGGCAGAGAAAGCAGTGCCTCTCTGCTTTCGATGATAAAAGAAAAATATTGGAGGATGGCATACGCACTATTCCTTATTGTTTGGATAGTGAGGGTAATGAGGTGGAGTGGCCGCAGGAAATGGTGCAACACTCGGATGATGATGATGAACAGCTCGGAGAGCTTGTACGCCTCATAGAACAATTAGAGAGAGGGGGAGAGATGGATGGAGCGAGTCAATAAATTGGGCGCGTTCATAGAAAAACAGCGTTGCGTAACCGGTTCGATCATTTTACCCCGCGCCGCGAGGCGCCGCGCCGCCACGTGCATCATCGGCCCGGCCCGGCCCGGCCCGGCGCGGGCCCGGCCCGCCCAGGCGGGCCCAGGCGGGCCCCCTGGCCCGCACCGCTGCCGGACCGCCCCGCGCCGCCCCGCGGTGCCCCGCGCCGCCCCGCGCCGCCGCCGGACCGCGCCGCCCCGCGCCGCCCCGCGCCGCCCCCCCGCGCCGCCCCCCCGCGCCGCCCCGCGCCGCCGCCGCCGCCGGACCGCGCCGCCCCCCGCGCCGCCCCCGCCGCCCCGCGCCGCCCCCCCGCCCCGCGCCGCGTCGCGCCGGCTCGACCCGACCCGGGCCGGGCCGGGGCCGACCCGCGTCACACCGCACGTGACCGCTTAGGTGGACACACACACACACACACGCACCGGTGCAATAAGAAGGTGTGATGTGGATAATCATTAGTGCGCTTTGCATCGTGATCGGGGCGGTGCGTGGTCTAGAAATACACTGTTTCGATCATTCTGCTATCCTGCGCCATTTTGTGAGTGTATCGGAAGCCGTGGTGGCTGAGTTACAAAGCGAATATGCGCAATTTTGTTACAATGCGACTCGCCCATTCGACTCCGTGCAGTCTCTGTATGACGCATGGGCCAACACCACGTCGTTTCTCCCGTTGTCTACCTGCGACACGCGAAAAAATGCGACCAGTCGTATACTAGCGCCCGACGAGGTCGGATGGTGTACCCCGGGCCTGTGGCACGTGGTGTCCTTCTGCTGCTGTCTGTTGTGCATTCCCCCCTTGTGGCTGCTCACCTCCTCGTATTATGCGCGACGAGTAAAGTCACATGACCGCACCAGCCCGTGCGCCCGCCCTCTGCAGGACAACCCTCACATTTGAAACGCCCTGCACTATACTGATTTGCGGACCCAGTGATTCTGGTAACCACCCTCACCCTCACCCCTGTATTCTGTATTGTTGTTATTATCATTATTATTATTATTATTATTCATGCCCCCCCCTCTCTCTCTCTCTCTCTCTCTCTCTCTCTCTCTCGCGCAGGCAAAACGACTCTGACGCTCGGGATTATCCAACATCAACAGCAGCTCTTTGATTCACGTTTTGATCACTTTATCTGGGCCTGTCAGGAAGGATCCAGAGTACCCGAGTCGATTGAAAAAGATTCTCGATTCGACATTGTTTACGGGCTACCCCAGAATAGCGCCATCCCGAAAAACTCGCTTGTCATCTTGGACGATCTTCAAAATTATTGGCAAAAGGAGACTCTACTGTTATTTACAGTATACAGCCATCATAACAATATCACAGTGATTGCACTCGCGCATAATCTGTACTCAAAAAATAAAGTCGCTCGTGACGTCACTCTCAGCACAAAGTACATCATTTTAAAGAGGTCTCCGCGAGATATAGCCCAATATCACCATTTTGCGAGGCAGGTAGCCGGCCACAAATCGAAGCAACTTGTGTCCGCTCTGCAAGACGCGTGTGCACTCCCATTCAGTTATTTGCTCGTCGATTTGACCCAAAGAGGCCACCCGGGGTTGAAATATCGATCTCAGATACTACCGTCCGACCCCACTGCGGTGATATACGCGACTGAGAGGGACGTTTCAGATCTGGTGCGAGTCGACCCGAATTATGAGCGATACAGAGATTAATAAGGCATTGATCCCCTTATTCCAAACGTTCGTTTCGGGCAATCTGAAAAGGAGGCGAGCGTTGATCAGCACTTTAAATAAGCCGGAAACGGAATTTTTGTGTGAAATCGTCTTAAACTCTATTTGTAATCGAGATATCAAGCTTCCCGAAAAGTGTTTAAAACAGTGTAGAAGACACAAGAAGCATATCCAAGCTCTCGCTTACGGTCGAAAACTATCTTGGAAAACGAAAAAGAAAATTATTCAGAACCAAGCGGGAAGGGGATTTTTCGTACCTCTGATCGCGACGGCGCTCGGTAGTCTGATACCCTCTTTATTCTCGCGATGACAGACGACTTGAAAAAATACATCATCATCAGCCCGGACCAACTCGCCCGCCTGATGGGTCGCGAGGCCAAACGCAGCCAAGAGCTGAATGACGCCAAAAACTCGGCTCTTACGACGGCAGAAAGACAGGCAGAAAAGATAGGCCCCCACTTGGCCTACAATTATTTTACAGGTGCACAGCGTCAATATTTGGAACACGAGGCGCGCGAGAGAACGACGCCTCTCACGTTCTACGCAGACGGAGCGGCCATGGGACCTCAGTCTGAGTCAGCCGCTCCCCCCTCTCACCCGCCCCCGGCCCCGTCGTCCCCGCCCCCGCCGGCCCCGCTGGCCCCGCCGGCCCCGCGCCGACGCGCCAGGCCCGCCGCGCCCCAGCAAAGGAAGAAGAAGAAGAGTCGCGCGCACATTGAAAAATTAAGACAAGATAAAGATACGGCAGAGGGCGCACTCACCCCACTAGGCGGCCCATTACGATCATGGCTGCGCCTTCACGACGTGGCTCGCCTCGTCCGAATGACGGAGTGACCCCGGCCCAGAGGCGCGAACTCGAGCGCATATGGACGACCCCCGGGCAGGAGTACGCGGCCTACGGCGGCCGATACCTTCTCAATAAAGCGACACGCGAGCGAAAAGAGAAATTACCAGTGGCTGAATTTTTGCAGAGTACCCGTGCGTACACGAGGACTTTTCCCGCCAAGAGAAGGACAAAACAGCCTTTTTATAGTTTTTCTCGGAAATGCTGGCTTATGGAATCCGATTTGGTGACCTGCACGCGAGTAGCAGAGCATAATGATGGGATCCATTACTTACTCTTATGCGTGGAGGGAACCACGCGAAAAATGTATGTGTACCCTTTAAAAAATAAAACCGCTTCGTGTGTGACGAATGGCTTCAAGTATCTTTTAGAGCACGAATTTGATTGTGTTCCGAAAACCGTGAGAACAGACGCTGGGTCCGAATACCGCTCCCATATGTTTAAAAACTTACTGAATAAATATGATATTCGTCAGCTTTTTGCTTCAAGTCTGTCGAAAGCTGCGCTCGCAGAGCGAGCCATTCAAACTCTGCAGCGCCGTATCTATCGTTTTTTGATTTTCAACAATACGTTTCGATTTATCGATGTTTTGCCCGATATCGTACAGTCCATCAACGGCAGCCCCCATGCCAGTTTGCTTGGTCTGGCACCCAACTCCATGGGCGACAAAGATATTTATCCGGTATGGGAACAATATTATTTGAAGCACACCACTGGGCAAGCACCCATCCGATTTAAGTTTGAGCCGGGTCAGCCCGTGAGAATCAGCATCGTTCAAAACGGCATGGACAAAGCTCACCGCGGCACTTACTCAGAGGAGATATACACCATTCATACTCGCATTCCTTCGAATCCGCCCGGTTATAAGCTTAGAGACTCCATGGGGCGCGATATTCAGGGTACATTTTACGAATCGGAGCTCATTAGCAGCCCCGATCACCCAGACACCGAGTACCGTGTGGATAAGATCCATGGAAAAAGAAAAGGTCCGGGAGGCAGGGAGCAGGTGCTAGTGAGCTTTGTAGGATGGCCGCCAGACAACCAGTCTTGGGTCGACAAGGCGAGCGTGCGGACCTAAGGGAGTGGCAATGGCGGATGATAGTGTCGTGGGCTTGCCCCTTACCTTTGTGTTACCTCTACTGAGTGATAGCTCAGCCGCGTATTTTGAAAATAATACGCTCAGTTCATTCCGAATTCTGTTAGAGACGCCCCTTAGACTTCCCGGAAAATGGGAGGTGGCCCTTGTTGAAATTATTTTAAATCCATTTAATGAAGAACAAGAAGAGGGATTTGCGTATTCTACATCCTATAGAGGACTGACGGACTTTGACGAATATCGCGTTGTCAGTCTACCCCAAGTACTGGACCGCATCGGACATGAGACGAGCGCGCCTCAGACGCCTTCTGACGGGACGGGGCGGGGGGCGTCGCCCTCGCCCACGCAAAACACGTCGGCGCGGACGACGTCGCCAGGGTTTGGCGAGACGCAACGTTCTGGCGTCCACGGCCCTGGCGAATTTCATCCCATAGTGCTGTGGACTCCTGATACTGTCATTGTTGGAGGAGGCGGCAAGCGACGCCCTGCCTCGCCCACCGGGCTGACGGCGTGGTCCTTACCTCGCCCCGCCCCGCCCCGCCCCACAGGCGGCAGTTTGCCCTCGCTCGCCGGCTCGGCAACACCGCGCTCTAGCCCGTCTGTGCCCGCCGCACCCCTCCCAGACCGTTCTCCTCCTCCTCCTCCTCCTCCTCCTCCTCCTCCTCCTCCTCCTCCTCCTCCTCCTCCTCCTCCTCCTCCTCCTTCCCCTCTTCCCCCTCCTCCTCCTTCTCCTCCTCCCCCTCCCCCACCTCCTCCTCCTCCTCCCCCTCCTCCCCCTCCTCCTCCTCCTCCTCCTCCTCCTCCTCCTCCTCCTCCTCCTCCTCCTCCTCCCCTACCCCCCGCTCCAGCCCTAGCCCCGAGCCCACCGCCCGGTCATTATTTTTTCCCTAAGACCCTCCTGTTGGACGACTTTATTCAAATACTAAGAAATAGTGGGCTAGGCGAGGAGGCTGTGGCACGCCAGTTAAATGCCGTGCCGAATCCAGACTCTGTGAATAATACCATAGACGAGCTTTTTGAGCAAACGGCGTCTTTTCAGTTTGACGGCGAAATCATTCATTATTCGCATGTAGATAAGCCTGTAGCCCCGTCTGAATTTTTACAACACGTCGCTGGATTTGCGGAATCTTTCTCTCAAGTGTCTAGACTGTACAAAAGCGTGCGTGAGCGCTGGGCTCAGCCTCCAGCGAAACGAATTCGCAGAAGTGCGTCTCACCCGCCCCACCCTAAGGGACTTTCGCGCTGTTTTATATATTGCGATATTATAGCGCCAACTCGACTTTCCGATACAAGCGCACGCTGCCTTCGCATTGTACCCATTGACAATAGCACGCTTCATCAAATTTTCCTACACCCCTATTACTTTGAAGTGGATAAAAAAGTAGTGTCCGTCATCCAAATTGACATTACAGACAAATTTGGATCACTTTTTGATTTCAACGCGTCACCAAACCCGACCGTTGTAGTACTTCAATTTAGAAGAATCGGTTAATACGAAAGAGTAATTTAATTTAATTTAATTTAATTTAACCTTTTACATAAAATAGAACATGGAGCAAAATCCGTTTTATATTCATTATTTAAATCAGAGCGGTCGAGGAGCGACGTATTACAGGAGTGGGTTTCCCATTCAAACTGGGAGGGGGCTTTTCGGAACTTTGTGGTCATATCTCCGACCCTTAATTACTTCAGGCGTCCAGGGGCTCGCTACCCAGGCTTTGACCTCGGGGACAAATATAATTAAAGATGCCATTTCGAATAAGGATGGGCAGAGTATATCAGAGATAACTCGTAAGCATGCGGGAGAGGCAATTCGAACAATGGGAGACAAACTCGCGACGAGGGTACAGCAGGGCGGTAGGGGGGCCCGGCGGCGTCGCCGCGTGACCACTAGGGCGGCGCCGAAGCGGGCCAAACCTCGGCGCCAGAAGGGATCGAGCTGCCGGCGGAGTAGCACGCGTTCGCACCCCGCGAACATTCGTGACGTATTCTCACCCTAAGGCGATATGGACCCCAACAATGTCGTCTTATCGCTTAAATCCGAATTGGACTTCTTCGATAAGGAGCAGATCCAAGCGGGGATTCTTTCAAATCACACCGAGATAATACGACCGCTAACTGCCATGCAGGGGGCCGCCACATCCGTCATTGAATTCGTTGCACCAGGACGGCCGTTAGCTCTACTTAACCTCAAATCTATCGTTTTGAAGATGGAAGTGTATCTGAGGAAAAAAGACGGATCGAGGATTACTGACGCTGACAACAAGACCTCTGTTGTCAACTGCTTACTTCATTCATTTATCCGTCAGTGCGAACTTTTTTTGAATGAGAAAAATGTCTCGAGAAGCCCCTCAGACTTTCACTTGCGAGCCTATTTGCAAATATTAACTTCCACACACCCGGGAGCGCTGGGTGGCGCGCTCTCTACCATCCCGTTCACGAAGGATAACAATCCGCAGAGCCTGGCGATGAACGAGGGGTGGTCTAAGCGATTAGACATGTTTAAAAATTCACAGAAAGTTCAGTTGGTGGGGACTCTGAGAGATGATGTCGTTCAGTTTTTAAATCCAAATGTGTACCTTTTAGACAATGTAAATTTGCG
>JAHWGI010000418.1:15000-155579 GCA_029379305.1 Frankliniella fusca
GGCTGGTGATCGCGGCCTCACCCCAGGTGCTCGCTATCCGACCATCTCAGCGTTTACCCCTCTCGCGAGTCAAAATTCAAGGCCGAGTCCTCATTCGAATTCCGGAAGGAAGCGATTGTTGCCATAGCATTAGAATGGGCACGCAAATTAATTTTTTGTCGTTGGCACACTTTAATTCGACTCAGTTCGTATTTTTAAATAAGCTGAATTTTGTAACGACCCCCACTGCTGACCTGACGCGTGACAATGACACCACCTCACCCCCCACCTCACCCCCCCACCTCACCCCCCACCTCACCCCCCACCTCGCCCCCCACCTCTTATTCCCCCCGTCCCACCACGAGCGTTACCCCACCCCACCCCGCCCCATCCTCCACTCCCCCAAGCCTTACCTCGCCCCCCACCTCTGAACCCCCCCCGGCCCGCCGCGACCAATACCCCGCCCCGCCTCTCCCCGCCCTCCACCGCTGTCTCCCCCCGTCCCACCACGGCGGGTACCCCGCCCCGCCCCACCCCACCCTCCACTCTTCCACGCCTCACCTCACCTCCCTCCTCCGCACCGCCGCGTCCCGCCACGACGGGTACCCCGCCCCGCCCCACCCCACCCTCCACTCTTCCAAACCTCACCTCACCTCCCACCTCCGCCCCGCCCCGCCCTACACCCGTAGCCCAACCCAGCCCCGCCCCGACAGCTGCATCACCTGGACTCACCTCCATCACTGACGCGCCAATGGCGGCTACACTGCGCGCAGAAAGACACGTCTTAATTTCGCTGACGACCATCGGCTGGGCTATTTTGGCAATCATTTGTATTGTGTTCACCGTCAGAAAAATTCAGGCAAGGCGTGCACGACAACGACGGCGGACAGATATAGAATTACATACAATAAACAGGGCATTTAGTGATACTTAATACACTTGTATTTTTATTTTTTCTTCGTTTTATTTTTTATTCTATTTTGTAAGTACATTCTTTTTATATTGTAAACATCTTACATTTAGCAATAGAATAAATTACCACTGAAAATCATTCGCTCATTTGACTCGAAGAGCACACACACTCCTCTCCCTCCCCCTCTTCCTCCTCTCCCTCCTCCTCCTCCTCCTCTTCCTCGTCTTCCTCTTCTCCCCCCTCCTCCCCCTCCGACTCTTCATATACTGCATTCATATAATCAAAAAACATGTTTCCAAACTGCTCCTTATGCTTAAACGTCAAGTCAAGCAAAAACTCTTGTTCAGCACTCAAAATCTCACAATTGCTGAAGCGCTGACCGAACACAGAAATAACGCGTTCCGCCTCTTTCTCCGTCTCCACAAGCACCTCCATTTCCTTGGCCAACACTCTCAGAGAATTCATACTGCTCAATACCCACTTCTCACTTTCCACAGCATACTGCTTTAATGTGTGAACACTGCATTGAATAGCGTCAGCCAACCCCAGCAGTGTCTTTGTGCTGATCTCCGCTAAAAGAATATAATTCAAACGCTCCCCTCCTTTACGAGCGATTCTCAAGGAAGGTTCACCGTCCCGTAAAGTTGTGCAACGGAACTCAACATTTTCCAAAACCCGACTAGCCCCAGGAAATTTAGGGTGCGCAAAATGAGCAAACACAGAACCCATCCAGCGCGAGTCCAGCAGGGCCGCCAGTTCCATCTCAGTCAGGGCCACGCCCCCGATCCCCGGACTCCCAGATATAAGAGCACAAACACCGATATTTCTATCGAGACGGAGTCCAACGGTAATCGTTTTGCTGTGCGAGCGATTCAGCGCCCATGATTTCTCCAGTAGCAGACGGGGGCGACCCTCCTCACTGAGACGTCTCGTCACTTGCTTGAAATCCTTGCTTCTTGGAAGACTTGTTTCAGCCACGGTTGGCGCCACTAAGAGCAAACAACACCACCTAGTTAATAATCACATAAGATATTCCTACGCAACTTGGTGAATGTTGTTTACTCACTATTTTCTCTCGAACTGACACTTTCAACAATGTCACCGATGCCGATGCCCCTCTCTTGACGCTTATCACAACCGCCCTTTCCTTGCCACGCCTCAACTCACACTGATGGCCTAGCGCGGGATGACCACTACCCCCCCCGCCGACACGGGCGCACCTGCTCACTCCATCTGCTCGGGACACGCGCGCGCCGCTCATCTCCCCCCCTTCCCCCCTTCCCCCTCTCCATACGAGCCTCCGCCAGGACGACCTCCTCCACTATACTGAACGCCGCATACATCATTTCCGTTGCCACCACAGTTTAGGGCCTAACTCACTCAAATATAATCACGTGACCGCGAGGCGATACCGCCCCCACCATCAAGGGGTTCACCGACCTCCTACGAGCTCCACCAAGACGACCTCCTACACTGCTGAGCGCCGATTACATCACGGGCGTAACTTGGGCTCTATCTCTCTCACACACGACCGTAGAGCGATACCGCCCAGCCAGCACCGGACCACGATGGGTTGCCTACCCACCAGGCGCTACCGTACATCCCACCCCTTCCTGACTGCCCACGGGGTGAGCACTGCCCTGGGGCGTGTCCGACGGAGCATGCCCCCTTTCATCTACACACAGAGTTCTTGAAGAGGCCGCATGAGGAGCTGGTTCTGCTGATGGTGACGGCGACGGCGATACTGGGAGTAAGGCGGGCAAAGAATTTTTTGGCAAAACTGTCATGATATCATAGGGGGAGAGGGCAGTTTTTAAAAATATCCCATTCCCCGGGAGAGGATGTAGGAAGAAACCTTTCATGAAACTGGAAATGACAATGGCCAAAATGGATAAGGGACAGGGCATAGATGGCACTTTGATAAAATAATGGCAGAGGTCTGCAAAGCAACCACAGAACTGGGGAGGAGGGCTTGAATAAAATTTATGTTGGAAAAAAACGAGCATACGATGAGGTCTCTGGAAATTACTTTTGGCCAGTGAAAATGATGAGAAGGAAGACGGTCAACTGATATCATCACAGGAGGGATAGCCCAATCGAAAAATAATGAATTTCCTCAAAGGAAAGGGAAAAAAAACTAGGTAAAAGAAGTAATGAGGTGGAAGTCAATATAAAAAGTAGTGACAACTGTCTGCAAATAAATTAAGAGCAATGAATGGGCTGGGCTGGGCTGGGCAGGGCATTTGTTCTGGGAGATGCTTAAAACTGCTGAACTGAAGTGACGGCTTGCCTATAGGGAAGAAGGACATGGGCGAGGGCAATGGCAATGACTGAAACGTTTATGAGGGACAGGGCATAGATGGCACTTTGATAAAATAATGCCAGAGGTCTGCAAAGCAACCACAGAACTGGGGAGGGGGCTGGAATGAAATTGAAAATGAAAAAAAGAAGAGTATGATCAGGGTAGGGCCTAAGACGAGGTCTCTGGAAATTGTTGATGATTTAAGGCGACATCAGTTGTCAATGCGTGTTCCCACAATATGGACGTAATGTGGATCAGCCTGTCAAAAGCACCCCCTATCATAAATTCAAATAACTTTTAAAATCCCACTGGCTACATATTAATTTTAGCTTGCCCATAGGGGAATGGTGTGCAAATGACAGGTCGAACTTTGCATGAGAAAACTTCAGCCCCATCCAATCATCAACAACCTTTCGTAAGAAAGCGGAAAAGTCTTCTTGAGGTTCTCAACCTCTGATCCATCTACAAATAAAACAATACCAGATTAGTCATTTGACCAACATTACAGAAATGCAAGCACAAGATATAATAATTGTGTGGCATGGTTACCTCCAGAGGGCTGTACAGATGCTGTTGCTGTTGCTGCTGCTGCTGCTGCTGCTGCTGCTGCTGCTGCTGCTGCCGCTGTTGTTGCTGTTGCTGCAGCTGCTGCTGGAGCCTTGAAAACTGCACACAAAATAACTGTGCATTAGAACTGGAGGAGCAAGACCAAACTTTAAATAAATGCAGGTATACACTTCATATTCAGACTCACCTTCAGGGGCATCCATAGCAGACAGAGAAGAGGAGACAAATCACCTGCTGCAAAAGAAAAGAAACAAACAACAAATTTAATGACCAAAAAGTGGAAAAAGGTGATTCGAATTGGCAGGAAAATTTGTCCTAGACTATAATCCAGTTCATAAACTAGATTCAAATAACCCCCCAGGCCCGGTGGCGCTCGACCCGAGTGGCTTCCAGAGCAGGTTAAAGGGGTTCCATGAGATATTTCAGGGAAATTCGGGTAGAAACAGACGTTAAATTAGTCGCAGATTGCAAACCAGTAAGTACCGAGACACGACAAGTCCCCCAAAACATTCAAAACTAGATTCAAATAACCCCCCAGGCCCGGCGGCGCTCGACCCGAGTTACTTCCAGAGCAGGTTAAAGGGGTTCCATGAGATATTTCAGGGAAATTCGGGTAGAAACAGATGTTAAATTAGTCGCAGATTGCAAACCAGTAAGTACCGAGACACGACAAGTCCCCCAAAACATTCAAAACTAGATTCGAATATAACCCCCCAGGCCCGGCGGCGCTCGACCCGAGTGGCTTCCAGAGCAGGTTAAAGGGGTTCCATGAGATATTTTAGGGAAATTCGGGTAGAAACAGACGTTAAATTAGTCGCAGATTGCAAACCAGTAAGTACCGAGACACGACAAGTCCCCCAAAACATTCAAAACTAGATTCGAATATAACCCCCCAGGCCCGGCGGCGCTCGACCCGAGTGGCTTCCAAAGCAGGTTTTACAGAAATGGCTACTTAAATGAGCAAGATCCGCATCGATACAACTCCACCAATGTCTTAAAATTGCAATTCAGTAGTTTTCGAACGAGAAATGCCTCTGAAAACCCCCACAAGAGCAAAAGAAGCTTGCTTACCTCTACGTGCCGCGGACGAAGCACTCGGAGCGGCGCGAAACCGTTACAAAGCCGAGGAGCGATCCCGGCACTTCGCGCGGAAGCGACGTTACAGACATCGCCAGCGGCTTCTCCCCTGAGCCGCGTATCTCTGTCTAGCTAGTAGTTATCTCTGGTGCGAGCGCTGTCGGCGGTGGATACACCATCAGTGTGATATTCGCATTAAAGATATCTCGTTTACTGCCATTTGCTTGGAGTCATACAAGTATGTTTGTGAACTGTGTTGGCAGTTTCAGTTAAAATAATAGTTTTAAGGGGCAGTAGTAACTCTTTTACAGTGATGGATAGTTCTTGTATTATTGTATGTGTACTTTGACAGAGAGTAGTGACCAATGGATATGACGGACGAGTCATCATGAAACTGTTTCTACTTTTAAGATGTCATATTTATGTGTTAAGCTATAATGTTAAGTCGAGTTCCATTACTTAATCACTGCTCTGTTCATGATATTGAGCCCGTTTCACTTGGTGTGTGGGTATTTTTGTATTTGATATTTATTTCTTTATGTACTGATATTTGTTTTATATGACATTAATTGTTTATTTGTTTAATTCATTACTAAATATTGTAGCGATAAGGACTTTACTTGACTCTATCGTTACAATATTACCAATATACTTTGAACATGTAAAATAAACATAATCCAGCAATTTATACTACAATTCATTAAGAGAAATGAATGTAAATAAATAATATGCACATATTATTAACATTGCAAGAAAAATGGTGCTAATGTACAAAGAGCAACAGGCAGCTTAGTAGGGTTTGAGCGTCACATGGCAACAGTCCCCCCACCCCCCACCTCTCCAAAACAAATTAAAAAAATTAAGGACCATCTTCTCGAACCGATTACAATAAGAGGCCCCTCGACATTATGACCCGTTCTGCTATAAGAAAAGAAGATGGAATGAGGTAGGGACGAGGGGGCCTAAACTCCGCCAAATTTTGTACACATGATTTCAAGATTTCACATGATTTCAATTGATTACACCTTTTATCATCAAAAGAAATAATTCGTAAAGTAAATACAAAAGTATTTAAAGCTTTATGAGCCCAAAATACGCACTCAAATTATTTTTTTTCCGGCAATATATACATCCACAATTTTTTTACAATGCTTTCGAAGATATAAGCCAATCTACCAAATTCGTAAGAAACATAATCCCTTACCTTGCGTAGTCCCGGGCAAACTGCCATTAGGGGTGACGATTAAAGCTGACCATGTGGGGCGGAGGCACAGAAGTCCGGAAGGACGCACATGAATAATTGTCCATAATATTCGTAAAGAACATTGGCAGTTTCGCAAAGAACCTTAAACAGGACAGCTGCCGTGTTTTCGTGTCAACAAACAAATCTTACAGACCATCAGAGGGCATCTGAAACGCAAAGAAAAATTATCCCGAAAGAAAAAGATGGTCATCCACGCTACCAGCAGCTATAGTAAAGTCAGGCGAGATTTTTGCCCCGAGTAGCTAGGCCACTTTCGGTGACGGGGTGGGGTAGACGGGTCACAAGACAACCCCTTATCACCCTCAAAAGGGCTCTGGAAGGCAGGGCCAAAAATATCGCAACGCCTAAAGTACGTGTTTCGTGCTACGGGCGGCCCTGTTTGAGGCTTGCGATATTTTTGGCCAGAGTAGGTAGGCAACTTCCGGTGATGGGGTGGGGTAGTCGGGTCACAAAACAACCCCTTACCACCCTCGGAGGGCCTCTGGAAGGCTGGGCCAAAAATATCGCAACGCCTAAAGTACGTGTTTCGTGCTACGGGCGGCCCTGTTTGAGGCTTGCGATATTTTTGGCCAGAGTAGGTAGGCAACTTCCGGTAATGGGATGGGGTAGTCGGGTCACAAAACAACCCCTTACCACCCTCGGAGGGCCTCTGGAAGGCTGGGCCAAAAATATCGCAACGCCTAAAGTACGTGTTTCGTGCTACGGGCGGCCCTGTTTGAGGCTTGCGATATTTTTGGCCAGAGTAGGTAGGCAACTTCCGGTGATGGGGTGGGGAAGTCGGGTCACAAAACAACCCCTGACCACCCTCGGAGGGCCTCTGGAAGGCTGGGCCAAAAATATCGCAACGCCTAAAGTACGTGTTTCGTGCTACGGGCGGCCCTGTTTGAGGCTTGCGATATTTTTGGCCAGAGTAGGTAGGCAACTTCCGGTGATAGGGTGGGGTAGTCGGGTCACAAAACAACCCCTTAC
Organism: Frankliniella fusca; assembly: GCA_029379305.1. NCBI lineage: Eukaryota > Metazoa > Arthropoda > Insecta > Thysanoptera > Thripidae > Frankliniella > Frankliniella fusca. Next base: position 22,072 of record JAHWGI010000418.1, read on the forward strand.
CACCCTCGGAGGGCCTCTGGAAGGCTGGGCCAAAAATATCGCAACGCCTAAAGTACGTGTTTCGTGCTACGGGCGGCCCTGTTTGAGGCTTGCTATATTTTTGGCCAGAGTAGGTAGGCAACTTCCGGTGATGGGGTGGGGTAGTCGGGTCACAAAACAACCCCTTTCCATCCTCGGAGGGCCTCTGAAAGGCTGGGCCAAAAATATCGCAACGCCTAAAGTACGTGTTTCGTGCTACGTGCGGCCCTGTTTGAGGCTTGCGATATTTTTGGCCAGAGTAGGTAGGCAAGTTCCGGTGATGGGGTGGGGTAGTCGGGTCACAAAACAACCCCTGACCACCCTCGGAGGGCCTCTGGAAGGCTGGGCCAAAAATATCGCAACGCCTAAAGTACGTGTTTCGTGCTACGGGCGGCCCTGTTTGAGGCTTGCGATATTTTTGGCCATAGTAGGTAGGCAACTTCCGGTGATGGGGTGGGGTAGTCGGGTCACATAACAACCCCTTACCACCCTCGGAGGGCCTCTGGAAGGCTGGGCCAAAAATATCGCAACGCCTAAAGTACGTGTTTCGTGCTACGGGTGGCCCTGTTTGAGGCTTGCGATATTTTTGGCCAGAGTAGGTAGGCAACTTCAGGTGATGGGGTAGGGTAGCCGGGTCACAAAACAACCCCTTACCTCCCTCGGAGGGCCTCTGGAAGGCTGGGCCAAAAATATCGCAACGCCTAAAGTACGTGTTTCGTGCTACGGGCGGCCCTGTTTGAGGCTTGCGATATTTTTGGCCAGAGTAGGTAGGCAACTTCCGGTGATGGGGTGGGGTAGCCGGGTCACAAAACAACCCCTTACCACCCTCGGAGGGCCTCTGGAAGGCTGGGCCAAAAATATCGCAACGCCTAAAGTACGTGTTTCGTGCTACGGGCGGCCCTGTTTGAGGCTTGCGATATTTTTGGCCAGAGTATGTAGGCCACTTTCGGTGATGGGGTGGGGTAGTCGGGTCACAAAACAACCCCTTACCACCCTCGGAGGGCCTCTGGAAGGCTGGGCCAAAAATATCGCAACGCCTAAAGTACGTGTTTCGTGCTACGGGCGGCCCTGTTTGAGGCTTGCTATATTTTTGGCCAGAGTAGGTAGGCAACTTCCGGTGATGGGGTGGGGTAGTCGGGTCACAAAACAACCCCTCACCACCCTCGGAGGGCCTCTGGAAGGCTGGGCCAAAAATATCGCAACGCCTAAAGTACGTGTTTCGTGCTACGGGCGGCCCTGTTTGAGGCTTGCGATATTTTTGGCCAGAGTAGGTAGGCAACTTCCGGTGATGGGGTGGGGTAGTCGGGTCACAAAACAACCCCTGACCACCCTCGGAGGGCCTCTGGAAGGCTGGGCCAAAAATATCGCAACGCCTAAAGTACGTGTTTCGTGCTACGGGCGGCCCTGTTTGAGGCTTGCGATATTTTTGGCCAGAGTAGGTAGGCAACTTCCGGTGATGGGGTGGGGTAGTCGGGTCACAAAACAACCCCTTACCACCCTCGGAGGGCCTCTGGAAGGCTGGGCCAAAAATATCGCAACGCCTAAAGTACGTGTTTCGTGCTACGGGCGGCCCTGTTTGAGGCTTGCGATATTTTTGGCCAGAGTAGGTAGGCAACTTCCGGTGATGGGGTGGGGTAGCCGGGTCACAAAACAACCCCTGACCACCCTCGAAGGGCCTCTGGAAGGCTGGGCCAAAAATATCGCAACGCCTAAAGTACGTGTTTCGTGCTACGGGCGGCCCTGTTTGAGGCTTGCGATATTTTTGGCCAGAGTAGGTAGGCAACTTCCGGTGATGGGGCTGGGGTAGTCGGGTCACAAAACAACCCCTCACCATCCTCGGAGGGCCTCTGGAAGGCTGGGCCAAAAATATCGCAACGCCTAAAGTACGTGTTTCGTGCTACGGGCGGCCCTGTTTGAGGCTTGCGATATTTTTGGCCAGAGTAGGTAGGCAACTTCCGGTGATGGGGTGGGGTAGTCGGGTCACAAAACAACCCCTTACCACCCTCGGAGGGCCTCTGGAAGGCTGGGCCAAAAATATCGCAACGCCTAAAGTACGTGTTTCGTGCTACGGGCGGCCCTGTTTGAGGCTTGCGATATTTTTGGCCAGAGTAGGTAGGCAACTTCCGGTGATGGGGTGGGGTAGTCGGGTCACAAAACAACCCCTTACCACCCTCGGAGGGCCTCTGGAAGGCTGGGCCAAAAATATCGCAACGCCTAAAGTACGTGTTTCGTGCTACGGGCGGCCCTGTTTGAGGCTTGCGATATTTTTGGCCAGAGTAGGTAGGCAACTTCCGGTGATGGGGTGGGGTAGTCGGGTCACAAAACAACCCCTTACCACCCTCGGAGGGCCTCTGGAAGGCTGGGCCAAAAATATCGCAACGCCTAAAGTACGTGTTTCGTGCTACGGGCGGCCCTGTTTGAGGCTTGCGATATTTTTGGCCAGAGTAGGTAGGCAACTTCCGGTGATGGGGTGGGGTAGTCGGGTCACAAAACAACCCCTTACCACCCTCGGAGGGCCTCTGGAAGGCTGGGCCAAAAATATCGCAACGCCTAAAGTACGTGTTTCGTGCTACGGGCGGCCCTGTTTGAGGCTTGCGATATTTTTGGCCAGAGTAGGTAGGCAACTTCCGGTGATGGGGTGGGGTAGTCGGGTCACAAAACAACCCCTTACCACCCTCGGAGGGCCTCTGGAAGGCTGGGCCAAAAATATCGCAACGCCTAAAGTACGTGTTTCGTGCTACGGGCGGCCCTGTTTGAGGCTTGCGATATTTTTGGCCAGAGTAGGTAGGCAACTTCCGGTGATGGGGTGGGGTAGTCGGGTCACAAAACAACCCCTTACCACCCTCGGAGGGCCTCTGGAAGGCTGGGCCAAAAATATCGCAACGCCTAAAGTACGTGTTTCGTGCTACGGGCGGCCCTGTTTGAGGCTTGCGATATTTTTGGCCAGAGTAGGTAGGCAACTTCCGGTGATGGGGTGGGGTAGTCGGGTCACAAAACAACCCCTTACCACCCTCGGAGGGCCTCTGGAAGGCTGGGCCAAAAATATCGCAACGCCTAAAGTACGTGTTTCGTGCTACGGGCGGCCCTGTTTGAGGCTTGCGATATTTTTGGCCAGAGTAGGTAGGCAACTTCCGGTGATGGGGTGGGGTAGTCGGGTCACAAAACAACCCCTTACCACCCTCGGAGGGCCTCTGGAAGGCTGGGCCAAAAATATCGCAACGCCTAAAGTACGTGTTTCGTGCTACGGGCGGCCCTGTTTGAGGCTTGCGATATTTTTGGCCAGAGTAGGTAGGCACTTTCCGGTGATGGGGTGGGGTAGTCGGGTCACAAAACAACCCCTGACCACCCTCGGAGGGCCTCTGGAAGGCTGGGCCAAAAATATCGCAACGCCTAAAGTACGTGTTTCGTGCTACGGGCGGCCCTGTTTGAGGCTTGCGATATTTTTGGCCAGAGTAGGTAGGCCACTTCCGGTGGTGGGGGTGGGTAGTCGGGTCACAAGACAACCCCTTACCACCCTCTGGGGGCGTCAGACAGCAGTTGGCTGACGGTTGGCTAATGGTTTTGCTTTTGGGGTACATATAGTCTGTTCCCTGCAAGCTGAATTTGGTTGGCCAACAAAAAGTTGGCCAACTTCACACTCGTGGCCGAAGGCAGGTGCGGGGGCGAGGCGAGGCGGGGTGGAGAGCAGCAGTGCAGAGACACAATGCAGTGTTTGTAATGTGATGGGTCGAAGAACATTCTGTCGGCACGAAGGCTCCGTAGCTCAGTAGGTTCCGACCGAAGCGTGAGCGCTGAGTTTGGTATGGCTGGGGATCGAATCCCGGCACTGCCGAACAAAATGCGTATCTCGCGGCCAGTAGGACTGACCCGGCTACACATGAGTCTTAGAGGCGATGGAATGAGGAGGAGGGGTGGTAGGTGGAAAGGGGAAAGGGGGAGAGAGGGAAGAAGGGAGGTGGGAGGGGTGCGAGGAATGACAAGGAAAAGGAGGAACGACTGAAGAGAAATTTTTTTTTCTAATGTGCCAATGATCCGCGGGAGGCATTCCGCCTCGAGTGCGCCCGGCGCACTGCAGGCGTGATCCGCGCGGTGGAAAGCGGTCGGAGACGCGCGCCTCGTAGTCCGCCAGGAGTGCGCCAGACGCACGCTCGGCGGACTTGCCGCGCGGTGTGTCCTGGCGTTGTGCGCCAAGCGCACCCCGGGCGGAGCGGCTGCAAGCGCGGCAGAGCGGAGGCTGCCTGGCGGACCGGTGGCGGGGCCGCCCTTCTGGTCAAGTGCAACAACAGGCGCGCTTCGCACGGCGGACTACTGGCGGAGTCATGATCGTACACGTCTGCGCCGTCAGCGTGGCGGACTGCGAGCGAGGTGATGATTGTAAGCGTTCGCGTCAACTGCGCGCCGTTGACTCGCAAGGAATTGCGCTCTTCTGGTCAAGCACCATGCGCCGCGGGTCCGCCGACCTGCGCTCGGCGGAGTGCGCCGTCCGCCAGGCGGACCCGCGGCGGGACCGCGGCGGACGAAATATTCTCTATGGGTGGCGCCCATCGTGTTTGGAGACGGTGTGCATTGGACGCGTTCACCCTCCCTCCTCGACCTCAAAACCTCCCTCCTCCTCCCCGCGTCTGACGCCGCGCCCAGTCACACTCCAAACCACCTAATACCGTACCGGAAAATTCGGGCATTAAATGAGTAAATAAATCCAAGCACTGCAACAAGAGCGTCGTAACGATTTTCGGTAAAATGCTGGCAACTCTTCTCCACTCTACTCCCCCGTTTGCCTCTTCTATGCAAAAATATAACCGCGAGCGAAGCGAGCGAGAAAGAAAAGATTAAAATGATGGAAAATGACCCGATTGGGTACCGACAAGTGTACGGATACACCAAAAACTGCTGGGCGCCTGTTAACCTACTTTGAATGCTGCGCACACTAGAAAAACAAATGTCGCTTTGGATACGTTTCTTGGTTTGTTCTGTTTTAGAAAATGTCTCGTGACCACAGAAGACGTCTTGATGTAATAGTCTTTCCTGGGGACTTCCTAGCTCTTTACATGAAACCCGAATGCATCAAGACGCGTTCTGCTGCCGAGTGAACGCAAGAAGAAACGTGTCCAAAGCCCAAAGCGATATTATTTGTCTTTCAAGTGTAGTAAAATATCGCGAGCGAAGCGAGCGCGGAAATTTTTTTCAGGGGCCACAGCCACAAGGGCGCTGAAATTCCCGTTGGGCCGTAGAAATGGGCTTCTCATATCTCCTAATCAGGCGACGTTCGACGTTTCGGTCCCGTTTCAGTAGTTATGAACAGTACAGCTGCTTGCGCTGAGGCCCGAACACATCGCCACATCGCGCGCGGCGGCCAGCAGAGGCTGACAGACGGGACGACCTGGCATGACCACACTGTAGGGGGTTTTATCGTAAATTAACGAACAAACACCTGTTAATTTTTTTACACGAACTATTCGTTATTGCTTGGAAATCGAATATTGTTAAATGACGAAACGTTTGTAATTTTTCCTAGATATGTAAGTTATCCAAGTCATTGTACACCCATGTAAACAAATATACTCTAGAAACGCAAGTGTGTACTTGAATGCAGTATTTCCTGCATACCTACATGTATTCAGGAAATACTGTGTACTTAGTCAAGTATGCAGGAAAAGTGTGTACTTGGACAAGTATGCAGGAAATCCTGTGTACTTGACCAGGTACTTGACCAGGTACACACCAAAACCTCCATACATTTATGGGGGAGATTTAGTGTGTACCTGGTCAAGTGCACAGGATTTCCTGGCTGCATACCTGACCAGGTACACATTATTTCCTGCATACTTGACTAAGTACACAGTATTTCCTGAATACATGTAGGTATGCAGGAAATACTGCATTCAAGTACGCACTTGCGTTTCCAGAGTACGTCTATGAATTTACGAAAAATTTGTTAATTGCCTACGAACAGTTCTTATTTTTGGGTTTGAATACTGTGCGTAGAAGCAAAATACGAACTGTTCGTGAGGAGTTGTGTCGTAAAATTAAGAAATCTACTAACAGTGCAGACCCAAAGATACATTATTGTATTACTATTAGGCATGAAGACATTCGTACCTCGTGTTTCTTTGCTCTTTTCTACTCTCCTCTTCTTCCTCCCCTCTTCTCCTTCCTTTTCCTTTCTCATTTCTTCTTCCTCTCCCTTCCTCACTTCCTTCATTCCTCCCTCCCTCCCTCCCTCCTCCCTCCCTCCTCGGACCTCAAACCTCCCTCCCTTTCCGAAAAACCGGTGTGCATTTTGCACACCGTAAACATAGGATGGGCGCCTCTGGGTATGTATATTTTTTACGTTTCAAGATTGGCGTCAGCTCTTTTGATAAAATAATATTATATTTAACGTGTCCATGCTTTTTTAACAGAAAATGAAGCCAGCTCCAATGCCTGATCTTGCTGAGCTGAAAACAGCTGAAAATTACATAAGCGATGAAGATGTAGATGGTCCTGACAGTTCAAGGGATAAGTCACAGTCAAATACGTCATCAAACCTTGACCCTGAATCCCTGGGACTAAAGAATGAGTGTGCCACTAACCACCCGCTTGCCATCCTGTTCCACAGAGAAGAATTAGAGCTTGCCAAAAAAGCAGGAAATCCGCAGCAGGCGGCATCAAACATGACTTTATTCATCAGAAGAATTATAGCTTATATTGAGTCACGCATGTCCAAACCAAGTGATAGGGAGCAAGACATCTGGGAGGCGTTGAGGCATCCATCAGTACATCAGGATATGATTAACAAGTTGACCGTCTCCTCATTCAGTGCATCAAGTCGGGGGAATTATCAGAGGGCAATGACAACTCTGCTGCGTTTTTGAATGAAAGATTGTGGCCGAATGAAGGGTGCAGCAAAACTGACAACCGAACGTAAGTGCCCCGAAAAAAATCAATCAGACTTTGTCTTACTGTCACTCCACGTAAAATGTGTTAAAAAAAATTGTTACAGCTTCCTTCCCAGAGAATGATGCGGAATTTCAAAACAACCTAATAAAGATAAGGATGCTTTGGAGTAGGGGAGAGTGCGGCACATTGGTCCGTTTTTTTTCTTTTAGTTCCCTACGCCGCATGTGATGACCCCAAAAAAAGTTTTTTGTGCCAAGTCTTAGTTTGTACATTACTTTACCTTAGAAAACCATCCCCAACATTTTGCCGACCATGCAAGCTGAGATAAACCGAAAACCCAAGAGGCCTGCAAGTGGACCAATCTGCCCCGGGCCGGGGCACATTGGTCCGACCTATGGGGCACATTGGGCCAAGCTGGAAAAAATGCCCAGAACCGTTATCTACGCCACTTAATGATGTGTTGAGTGATACTCTGTGATAAAGGAAGTCGAATTTGTCAAAAACAGTAATTTCAGTTAGGTACTTCGTACTCTTGTATTTGTACTTTAACAAAAGTAGGCTAATCAAAAATAAAATTCTGCTAACTAATTAAAACAGTAAAAACAGTTAAGAATATTTTTTATAAATGTCAGAAAATGAAACCATAAGAAAACCTAACCTAGCATTTGTCACAACACTTCCTGAAATATCAAAATTTGCAATTTTAATGGATACTGTTAGATTGGCAGAATGTGCCCCGTAAAAAAGCGGCCCAACCTGCCCCAAGTGTAGCAAATAAATTAAAATGCTTCTAGAATGCAAGTAGTTGTTTCTAGCCCATTCAAAACTATATTCAATTTAAAGGTAAGTGATCAGGCTTTCGTTTTAAAAAGGTGCCGTGATTAAAATATAGTGTTGTATACCCCTAAACGAGATGGTTTTAGAGTAGAAACATTTTACTTTTGCCTGTTTTATGGGGTATTCAATACTACACCCCTGGCCATTTGGATTGCGACCGTTGACGAACGGCGGACTCTTCGGAAAAATAGTCGGGTAGGTGATAGCTTCTTCCACTGTCCGAGTGGTGGCGCTGCGGTCGCTCTAACCTCGCGAAATTCGAAATGGACCAATGTGCCCCATGGACCACTGTGCCCCACTCTCCCCTACACTGGTTACTACCGCAGCTAACACTGTAAATAGAGACAATGCAGAGGATTCAATGATTGACACAACTTTGTAAGTAATTTACAGCTATAAGTTTCTAAGAATTTCCAGTTTTCTCTCTTTGAGGTTACAGAAGGGTTTTTTTTTTTTTTTTTTTTTTTTTCGAGCCCCCCTCCTTCCTTTTTTATCATCCTCATTTTTTCTTTACTCCAAAAAAATACCTTCATTCTCCAACTCCCAATAATTCGCTTGCACCATTTCTTTCAAGCTACATCAAATACATCAACAATGAAGAGTTGTGGAACAAAGTCGAAGAGCACATATCATCCCTAGAAGCCGATCTTAAAGAAGATCCTTCACGGTTCAATACAACCAGCAAATCAAAGCATCACAGATTTGATCAGAATATATCTACCAAGTTCTTGGAGACAGTGCGCTTCCTGGCAACGCTTATTGTGATGAACAATGATCGGGGTGGGGTACCCAAAACAATTACCCGTACTTAATTCGATGCTGCCAAGACCGAGCGTGTCAGTGGTGTAAAAAAAAACTAATATTGGTGCTCCGTCACAAAAATGCTAGTAAGGGTGCATTAAGAATTACCTTATCTCTGAAAGCCTACAATCTATTTAGAAAGTTCAAAAGTCTAAGAGACAAGAGGTAGCCCCCTGGCCTATTTTTAATAGATAAAAGCGGGGGTCCAGGGGGAGGCAGTCCCCTGGCTTAAATGAGTATATCTTAAATCATTCAGGCTCGCCAGCGCCGCAGGCCTAGGTAGATGTACGCAGGCCCGTCGCTGCGCAACAGTGTTTCGCGAGCTTTCGCGAAGCCTGTTACGAGAGACGGTGTCTGGCGTACATCTACCTAGTTTTAGAGGTGGAACCATACAAAGTGATTTTTTCAAATCCTTTTAGTGAATTTATATAATTTACGTAACTTGTCAAAGTGAAAAACAAGCCACCCTCCAAAGTCTAAACGGTTTGAAATATTTCAAAATCCTTTGAGGGTGGTACTCTTGGTAAGGTCCTAAGCTAAAAAAAAAAATTGTTAAAATCAGAGATGGTCGACTTCACGGTCCCGGTGGTTTGGCGTGGAATGACCCTGCTGCTTGACTTCACTGATCGGCATCCAAGCGCCTGCAAACCAGCGGGTAGGCAAGCTCGCAATGCACCGAAAGCAAAATATTTAGACTGCAATAACTTTTTAGCTAATTGAGCTACAGAGGCCCTTTTTTGTGCATCTTGTAGCTCACGAAGAGACAAATACAGCTGCATTAACACAATTGACTGTTTTCCAAAAATAACCAATATTAAATGAATTGAACAGGTGTAAACATTTTTGAACGCAATTGAACATCCGGGTATACCATTCAAAAGGTTTTCACGAGATACAACCCGCTCCCGCTAAATGGAATCAAATTAAGGCTTTTATAGCTATATATAGCTATATATACCTATATATAGATCAATATGTTTAAATTGACGTTGAATATGGTCTCATTATATCCAGTTATATATATTATATTTAAGCCATATATATTATATATGGCTTAAATATATAAGCCATTTATATATTTTAAATATTTTAAATATTTAAGCCATATATATTATATATGGAAAAGCCTTATTAATATATATATAATATATATAACTGGATATAATGAGACCCATTTATAAAATTTGTATAGAAAATAGATAAAGGTTTTATCTAAAATGATTTCGCGGGGCTGCGTGGGGAATCCCACTCCGACCGAGTGGGAAGTCGCCCTCATGGACCAAACCAAAATTTCGTTCGTTTTGCTCTCCGACGCACCGTTTAGCCGCTATGTTCAATTGAACACTTTTTGAACACCAAGGAGTATCTTCAGAGTGTTGAAGATACGTTTGGAGGCGATGCGATCTGCCTGACTTCGTATCTTTGGCAGACGATGTCTGCAGATGACCGTGCGCGCATGGAGTATAAGGGGGATGGAGACGAAACGGCCGGTCCGCCTGGGCCTGCATGGCCTAATATTTGTCACATTTTCTCCTCAACGCGTGAATCTATCGAAAAAACTCAAACACCGTTGTGAAGAGCAAGGTTGAATGTATGGCCGCGTAAAGTTTCACCTCGATCGGTGACGTCCTTCCGCCTCTACCCCGCGCTCTTCCTCGTACCGCGCCTGTTATACAGGGATCGGGGCAGGTTGGGGCGGCCTGCGCTAAGCGGCAAGAAACGTTCCGCTGCGAATTTCCCCAAAACGCCGCAAAAAGTGTTTTGAGTGACTGATATCACCCTACTATTGCATAAAATAATTTTTGCAATTGTTTTAGTACCTAACTTGTCGCTAAAATACGATCTCAGTGAATAAACAGAAAGGAACGCCTTTGAGGGTTATGTTTACCATGGTTGTAGCCGACACCGCCTAGCCCGGTCGCGACGCGACGCCAGTTATTTGCGTTTTTGGGAAGGAAATACAAAGGTAAGCATCCAGTATTGACAGGGAACACACTAATACGAATCTCAGGATTAAATTTTAGTCATAATTGATTATTGGCATGACTTAAAACAACGATATACAACAACTACACGACTGGCCTAAAACGTTTCTTTCTCTCGCAGATGGACGAAGTGGAAGAACAGGTGTTTCTCGTTGAATTGCCCGACGCCGACGAGTCGGAAGGAGTTCCTGATAAAAGTCAGTGTCCTGCAAGGAAACCTAGAAAGAAAGTGGCCAGGAGAAAATTGTTGAAGAAAAAAAAGGAGAGAGGCACATACAAGCCTAAATCACTCGGGGCTTGTGATCTTGATGTAGCAGGGTGCATCTTTTCTGATGAGGAGGTATGTTATTGTGTATTCCATTTAACAGTTAAGTGACAATATTATCCCATATGTACTAAACAAAGTTTTGTTCATGTCATGTAGATTGGTGCTGCTTACGTCGAGAACCAACAGGTTTTACTTTCTGAACTGCAATTAGCAGAAGATATTGTTCCTTTATCGGTAAGTTAAACATAATTTTCGTTTATGTATTTTGTTACATCATTGAAATTTATAATTTATTTTGCCTGTTTTATTTTGTTAATTTCAGGATAATTACTCTGACAAATCCACCTCCACTACTTCAACATCTGGACTTGCATCTCCAGCATCGGTAGAGAGCCCAAATGACTCGAGGCCTTCCTCTGCAGCAGGCTGTCATGCTGATTTTTCAAACACCTCACGAGCTGAGGAATCATGTGAGATTGAGTGTTCCATTGAAATACCAAGTGACACTCCTTCGAGTGCATCTTCCTCACTGTCTTCCTCAAGACCTGGATCAAGGCAGTCTAGACACTCAGTGCCATCTCTGTCAGCAGCATGTGACATGAAATTAATGCTTGGAGCATCAGACCCTGTGTCAGAAGTGGATCCCTGCATAGTGAATAATAATTTTATTGCGAAGGTTATTGAGACTTTTAAAGACTCGTTACCATCAGCATGGTCTTCCATTGCAGCACATAGTTGTCTCCATTTGTTTCTTTTATCACCTGGTAAACCAAAAGCCATACAAGGAGAAATAATTTTAAACTTTAATGGAACAGTTAGCATTTTTGTTCATTGTGAGTGCCTTTTAGACTCTAAAATCCTGACTCTCAATCCCATTCCTGCGTTGGATAAGGAAGAGAACATTGCCCTGTTTTGTGAAAATGGACTTAGAATAGTGAAAATGGTTATGAACTATGATGTTTGTGTTGGAGCAAACCACAACAGTACCAGAAGTGCATGGCATATGATCTGTGAATCATACATTGATTTAAATCCATACAAAGAAGAGAGTTATTCAAAGACTTGTAGAAGTTTGACGTGTCATCGGTTGGTGAAGTGTGAGAAGAGCAAGAAAGCACCTCGCTGCATCAGTTGCTCACTTCTTTACAAAAGTCTCAAGAAGAGAGAAACAACATTGACTAGTGAGACTCCAAGTCCCTTCACAAAGAATATTCACCTCACTCTCCCACAAGCCCTGAATAAAATAAATTTTCAACATGAAGAAATAAGGAAAAGGGATAGGAGAATTGCCTATCTGGAAAAAACTGTTGAAGGCTTACTTTCTAAAGAGGGTGTAGACATTGAAGAAGAAGTGAGTACTGATTTATCAAATATTTTATCAAACACTAAACTTACAGATATCCAGAAGCTGTTCTTAGAACAACAATTAAAAGCAAGTAATGCGAAGAATCCAAAATGTAGAAGGTGGCACCCTACTATTATTCGTTTGGCCTTACATCTAAGAATGACATCAGCCTCATCGTATGAATCTTTGAGAGACTCCGGAGCTCTGATTCTTCCCAGCTCAAGAACTCTGTTTGATTACTCCAATGCCATCACTCCACAGATAGGAGTTTCAGATGGTATTCTGAAGCGTTTGCAACAAAAAATTGACAAGAAACCTAAAGCATATGAAAAATATTGCAATCTTTTATGTGATGAAATGTATGTTTCCAGAAACTTAGTTCATCGAACCAGTGACAACACCCTTGTCGGTTATCAGCATTTGGATGAGGTTGAGAAGGAGATTGCTAACTTTGAAGTGTACGTTGAAAACCAATTTCGGGGTACAAGTGATAAATCTGAAGTGCCTCTTGCTAAAACAATGTTGGCTTTTATGGTGAAAGGTGTTTGCACAGATGTGAAGACAGTTGTTGCTGCATTTCCCATGAACAGTGTAACTGCAGACAATATTTATGTCAGAACTTGGGAGGTTATTGGACGGCTTTAGAAAGCTGGCATAAAAAATTCTTAGCTTTGTGTGTGATGGTGCAGCACCAAACCGTACTTTTGTAAAAATGCATACTCCATTAACTAACACTGGATCTGATATAATTTTTAATACCAGAAACTTCTGCTCGCCTGAAGGAAGGCCATTGTTTTTTATATTTGATGTATGCCATTTACTAAAAACTATGAGGAACTGTTTCTACAACTCCGGTGATGATGCTAAGAAGCCTCGCTGTATGGAATACAATGGAGAGAAAATACTTTGGAAAACTATTGTGAGACTCTACATGGAAAACAAAAATTGTAATTTTAGAAAATCATATAAACTTAATTCGCAGAATGTTTTTCCAAATGCTTTTTCTTGCATGAAGGTAAAGTTTGCAGCTCAAGTTCTTAGCAATACTGTTGCTAATGACATAGAGCAGAAGAAGTGGCCACATACTACTGAAACTGTAAGATTTATTCGTTATCATAATAAGTTTTTCGACTGTCTTAATGGCGCATACAGAGACCAAGCTATAAGGACAAAGAATAACAATTTAGCGCCTTATACTGACCCTAATGATATTCGCTTCTCTTGGCTCGGTGTTGCTAATCCAGGCCATGAACAAGACCATGGTGATGAAATGTCTTACTTAGACTATATACAATCTTGGAAGAATCAAGTGAAGTGTATGGCTATTAGTACAAAACTGAAGGAGAAGAAAAAATTAAGTTGGCAAGTTATGCATGGTACTGAGACAACAATCAAAGCCTTTAGTGCTGCTGTCCGGTTTCTACTGTCACTCTCAGAGCCCCCACAATTTATTCTTGGAAGGGCATTTTCTCAAGATCCCCTGGAGCAGCATTTCAGCTTACAAAGAGCTGCCTGTGGTGGCAGTAATAATCCAAATTCAGCTCAGTTCTTAGGAAATCTCGGTAGGCATGCAGTCCAGGATGAATTAGGAACCAAGAGAAGAAATGCTAATGTGGAATCTACTGGACAGGGTTTAAAAATAACTGAGGAAGCACTTCCAAAGAGACCAAGGGCATCCACTAAGAAACACAAAGATTAATTCAAATTTTGTGTGTACTGTTTTGTCTTTTTGTGAAGCTGAACTATTGTATTATTTTATGTATAAATATCTAAATTGTACATTTCCAATTTTAAGAATATTTGAAAGATGTGTGTAATTTTTTTTGAGATAGCACTTTTGACTGTATATGTGTTCTTAAACATTTTAAAATAAGAGTCAATTTGTATTTTCTTATCTTATCTTTCTTATCTTTCTTAATTGTGCATTTTTTATTTTAAGAATAATTGGAAGTGTTTGTGTAATGTTAGGCATTACGGTATAGAAATAAAAAAGGTCAATATTCTTGGATAAACATTTGCATATTATTTTCAAATTAATGAAACTAACTACTACTACTAGTCAGTCAAGGCAAACTAAAGTGAACACACATGATTTTAAAATCTTTAGTAGTCAAACAGTCATTGGCTGAGCGATAGCGAAGCCTATTACGCCACTGGAGTGCTAAAAAAGTTCATTGTCCGTGTGTCTGTCTGTCTGTCTGTCTGTCTGTCTGTCTGTCTGTGTGTCTGTTCGCACGATAACTCGAGAACGAGTTAAGATATCGACCTAAAATTTTTACTGTAGCTTCTTGGCCTAAAAAGCTCGGACGAGTTCAAATATGAACACTCTAGCTCAGAAATTGACCCTGCTAAAAATTGATTTATATTTTTTAAAAAATTTGATTTTAAATATTACAAAATTTCATGATTTCCTAAGAGGTATCTCGGCGAGTTGCGAACCTTTGGACGAAAATTTCGTCCGTTTTGCTCTATCTCTTACTGTTTAGCCGCTACAGCGGTAAATGTGGACGAAAAGTCGTCAAAATACATGTTGGGTGTCGTTTTCAGGGTAGTCTGTCGAGATGCGATCCTTGGGGCAAAAAATTTGTCTGTTTGGCTCTGCGGAGAAGGGTTTTGGGGCTCGGGCCCTTCGCGTAAAAATTGGAAAATTGGTTACATAATGAAAATAGGCGAGCGGGGGTCCAGGGGGCGGCAGCCCCCTGGCCTATTTTAAATAAAGAAAAGAGGGGGTCCAGGGGGCTGCCGCCCCCTGGCCTATTTTTAATAGATAAAAGCGGGGGTCTAGGGGGCGGCAGCCCCCTGGCTTAAATGAGTACATCTTAAATCATTCAGGCTCGCCAGCGCCGCAGGCCTAGGTCGATGTACGTAGGCCCGTCGCAGCGGAACAGTGTTTCGCGAGCTTTCGCGAAGCCTGTTACGAGAGACGGTGTCTGGCGTACATCTACCTAGTTTTAAATTAGATTTTAAAATTTACAAAATTGTAGTGTGTCCTAGGGGGTATCTCGGCAAATTGCGACCCTCTGGGCGAAAATTCCGTCCGTTTTGGTCTATCTCTTACTGTTAAGCCCCTACAGCGGTAAGTGTGGACGAAAAGTCGTCAAAATGCTCGGGCCCTTTGCGTAAAAATTGGAAAATTGGTTACATAATGAAAAGAGGCGAGCGGGGGTCCAGGGGGCGGCAGCCCCCTGGCTAAAACGAGTAAATCTTAATTCATGCAGGCTCGCCAGCGCCGCAGGCCTACGTAGATGTACGCAGGCCCGTCGCAGCGTAACAGCGTTTCGCGATCTATCGCGAAGCCTGTTACGAGAGACGGTGTCTGGCGTACATCTACCTAGTAACAGTAGACATAAAAAAAAAACAATAAAAAGAAGAGTATTTCTTAACAAACAGTACAAAGGTTCTTATAACGCTAGATATAGTACTTGTTAAAGAATTAAAAAATAGTTAACTGCATAATTATTTGGCTAAGCGAGCTCGGAGGGCAACAGAATCATAGGCTTTCTTTAAACCTTCACTAAGTTTTCTCTTCATGATTCCCTTTATGGTAACTTTCACAGCTTTCTGTGAAAGTTGAACTAGCAAGTCAAGGGAATCCATTTCAGACAGATAATCTCCTACTAAAACATCCCAGAGACATAAAAGAACATCATTCTGAAGGACATAGCTGTCAATAACTTCTGCAGGTAAGGACCCATCATCACCTTCAAGTGACATCAAATAGTCCAACAAAATTAAGAAGAAATCAAAGGCAGCATCACTTATATGTTTGAGGCCACCTCGGTCCATTCCGTCAGTGTGGGCTCTTACTTCTTCTGAACACTGATTTAATTTATCTTCTGCCCTCAAAAATTTAAGTTTTAAAACTTCACAAAATAAAGCCCAAGTGGTACTGGTTTCACTGTATTGGCTCCCTTTCCAAAGGAAACCATTTACAAGACAGCCACCTATGTGGTAAACCAACTGCCTAAATTCAATATTATTTATATCATCTCCAGACCGTTTCCGCCTTTCAACTACTGGAGCCTCTCTGATTCCCCGCATTGTTCTGATTACAAAAACTAGTGTCTTCTTTGATAAAATAAAAATAAAATTGCCTAATACAACATTACAAACTGACTCCTCAACATCACATAGTGAAGTCAAAAACCCTGAAATTGAGACTAGAAAATCTGTACTAGATAAAAGTTTGTTTACCTCAGAGTACATTACTGTACTGATAGACGATGGAAATAGAGCTTTTCTACCTCTTAGAATTTCACTAAAATGACCACTCAGTAGGGCACACATTTCACTGTTCACTCCGGATATGTCTTCTTTAAAATTCACTATAAGAGATTCAACATAATTGTGGCATAATTGGCTCAGATGACCTATTACTGGTTCATTAAGTAATTCATTTAGAGCAGCTAAAACAAGCTCTGGCATTTCTTTAAGTAATTGATCAGGTGTTGGAGCCCTCGATGTTACACCTAACGAGAAGTACACGAATCATAAAAATAAATCTCTTAAATTCCACAAAAGTAAAATACATTATTTAGAATATTGTTTACTTATATAATATATTACCTTGCATCAAATGTGATCTCAGATGAGTATCAAGATTTTTTTTATCAGCCAAAGTACTTGGACATTTTGGACATTTAAATTTAGAAGTGATTTGACGTTGTGTAGACGCTCTTGTGCTCCTTGATGTTTGTGCTGGTGCAACTGCACTTCCAGCACTTCCAGCACTTCTCAAATTTCTTGAGGGAGAGCTACAGGTGGTTGAGGTTGCACTGCTCCCTGTCGCTGTACCTCTTGAAGTGGAGGCTGTGAGAATGGGAGAAGCTGCAGCAGCCCGTGATGCACTTCTTGTGTTTCTAGAGGGAGATTCATTTGAAGCAGCAGAAACTCCAGCTCGACTTCTTGGTGGAGAGGGAGCTGGACTTAAGCCACGAATTCTTGTAGAACGTCTACTATTGGAGGGTGTTGATGTAATTTCCCCAGGGACTGCATCACTGAATTCACTGAAACTTTCTTCTAACGTGCTGTCCAAAACAATATTGTCGCTGCTAACATTATCTGGCCGGTTTGAAATATTTAGGAATATACTGCAGTCCTCAGGCAATGCCTCTTCGTCCATTTCTTCCACTTCGTCCATCTGCGAGAGAAAGAAACGTTTTAGGCCAGTCGTGTAGTTGTTGTATATCGTTGTTTTAAGTCATGCCAATAATCAATTATGACTAAAATTTAATCCTGAGATTCGTATTAGTGTGTTCCGAGTCAATACTGGATGCTTACCTTTGTATTTCCTTCCCAAAAACGCAAATAACTGGCGTCGCGTCGCGACCGGGCTAGGCGATGTCGGCTACAACCATGGTAAACATAACCCTCAAAGGCGTTCCTTTCTGTTTATTCACTGAGATCGTATTTTAGCGACAAGTTAGGTACTAAAACACTTGCAAAAATTATTTTATGCAATAGTAGGGTGATATCAGTCACTCAAAACACTTTTTGCGGCGTTTTGGGGAAATTCGCAGCGGAACGTTTCTTGCCGCTTAGCGCAGGCCGCCCCAACCCGCCCCGATCCCTGTATAACAGGCGCGGTACGAGGAAGAGCGCGGGGTAGAGGCGGAAGGACGTCACCGATCGAGGTGAAACTTTACGCGGCCATACATTCAACCTTGCTCTTCACAACGGTGTTTGAGTTTTTTCGATAGATTCACGCGTTGAGGAGAAAATGTGACAAATATTAGGCCATGCAGGCCCAGGCGGACCGGCCGTTTCGTCTCCATCCCCCTTATACTCTCATGGTGCGCGGTACGGCCAGATTGTGGAAAAGTACCGTGATATCAGTGCTTTGTTCTCCAAGAAAAGCAAGGATCGTCGCTTCATCACTGAGCTGGAAGTGTATTAATGAGCCAAAGGAGGTCATTATGGGGCACCTCATTTTAGAGGGATTCAAGCTCTGCAACACACGACACGGCTAACACTGTGGTGTTTATCTTAAACGTCGAACTAAAAACGGCCCTTTTCAGGGCCAACAAAATAGTTCGAAAGGGTAGACTTCAACAAAGACTTCCTCTCCTTATCCCAACACTCTCTGAATAATTACAAAACGCAACAGAGCTTCGTACGTCACTGAACGTATATTGGGCTGGTACGCGAGTTGGACATTCCTCTCTCTCTCTCTCTCTCTCTCTCTCTCTCTCTCTCTCTCTCTCTCTCTCTCTCTCTCTCTCTCTTTTTCTCTCTCTCTCTCTCTCTCTCTCTCTCTCTCTCTCTCTCTCTCTCTCGCACTGTTCATTTATCTCTCTCTCGCATGAGCAGTCCTGGGGCGGCCGGCACGCGATTCGGACCTCTCTTTTGTTCAGTGACTAACTGTCTGTCAGGCATTCGCATGGGGAGTGCTGCGTCGGACGGTACGCAAGTCTATCGTCTCTCCTGCACATTGACGATTTGTCTCTCTCGCACTTGCGTGAGCAGTGCTGCGCCGGAATGGAGTGGGCTCCTCTTTCTCATTTTCTCTTTCGGCTTATCCAGTAACGTACATCCTACAACCTACAACTACGTTGCTGCGTCGTGCACTGTTACCATCGAGCTAACACAAGGCTGTGGAATGATTTGAGTTGAGAGGTCAGACAGTTGTGTGGTTGCAATCTTACAAGTTGTAAATATTAGCAGTTTTATTTGAAATTGATGACGAAGAAATAATGGATGAGGAGCAGCAAGAAATTCTTGGGCACTTATTGTGGGGTGCGGGCGCTTTTCTCTTCATGAATGATTTTGATGAAGACAGCGGTAATATAAACAAACATGCATTCCTTAACCTATAAATCTTTTTGCATTTATTATGTTAACATTTCTATTTTAGAAAACGGTGACGAGCATGGACCTTTGTCTGGGAGGGTGTACAGGAGGACATTAATGATTTTCTGCAAATGCACAATGAAGCATTCCGGTTGCATTTTAGAATGTCTACCGAGAGATTTGAGGTAAGAGTAGCCCCTGCAATTGACTGACAGATGTAAGAACTTTTTCCTACTGTCTTTCACTTAATTTCAGGATTTGGTGCATGTCATTTGGAATCATATAGGAGAGGATTATGTCAGAAGAAATGATGAATTGGACCTGAGAAGTATCCTTCTACTTGTGGTGTGGCTGTTACCAACTCCTGATACCTTTAGGAGTGTGGCTTTACAGTTCATTTTCACCCCTCCACTGCTGCACTACCACTATGAGAAAATCATCAGTGTGCTTGTGGATTTATCTGAGTCGTACATCAGGTGGCCTCTTCCAGCAGAGAAACATAATCAAAGATGTGTGTCAGAGGCGGAGTAGCTTCCCTGGGGTTGTTGGAGCCATCGATGCCTCATATATTCCCTTATGCTCTGCTCCACAAATTGACCCACAGAGATATGTAAACAGACATCATGATTATGCTATTTCTCTTGCGGGAGTTGTTGACCCTACCCTACTATTCAGGGACATCTATGTAGGGGAGCCTGGTAGCCTGCATGACTCCAGGGTATTCAGAAGGAGTCCTTTGAGTAGTAAGATAGGCGCGTGGTCGCTGTACAGTGGCGGCTCCAGAACTGACTCGAGGGGTCCGGTCGGGGTCGGGAATTCGGCGTTCGCGCGCGTGTGTGTGAGTGTGTGTGTGTTTGTGCACGGTTCCCACAATGTTTTAATTTCCCCTGATTTCCATCCCACCTTTTTGAGGAATTTCTCTGACTTTAAAGCCCTTCATATTAGTATGATTAATGAAACGCGAGCGAAGCGAGCGGAATTTTTTTTTTATAAAGTGCCAAAAGCTGACTAGTTTTTTTGACAAGCCTCACACTTTTGTGACCTCAATCGCAGTGTTTCCGTTTATATCAAGCAATATCATGGGCTCAGTCAAATCTATAATTCTTCCCCGAGTTTTTTTTCAAATTTTCCCTGAGTTTTAACTGATTTTCTAGATCGTTTACAAATTCTCACAGTCTTTCAGGTTTTCAAGGTTTCAAGGTTTTCCAGAGTTGTGGCAGCGCGCGCGTAGGTCAGTCGTTAGGTCAGATTCTGAGCGGCACTCAGTGTCTGTGTCTTTCGCGAATGTAGCTGTAACGTTGTACTCGAGAAAGAAAATAAGCTCCTAGCTACCTTAGGTCACTCGAGTATGCTTGCATTTTTAGGCGTTCAGTAGTAGGTGCATTTAATCTTTTATTTTCGGTTAGTACACTGTAAAAAATAATTGTAGAGGAACGACAATTTTGTTGACAAATTTCTTGTAAGACAACGAGGTAGTTTGTTTCCTTCCTAAACAATAAAACCTCCGTAATAATTTCAAACGACAAATCTTGTAAGGCAACGACAAATTAGTCAGTGAACAGAGAAATCAGTCACAAAAAAGGTTCGTTCCTCAACATAATGGATCGTACTTTAACAAAATATATTGTTGATGTACAACCAATACCGTTGTTTTTCAGAGCTTAACTTTGTGAGAAAAAAATTTTTAATGGTAATTTTTATACGTAAGAAAGAGATCTTCAAATATAAACTAGTGACACATCTATTTGACACAGACAACAATTCCTGGTGAACACTTTTCTCAAGGGATTAATGAAAATATTCTTTCTCAGATTGGTTAACAAAATTATGTCAGACTACACTGGAAAAACAAAGGTAGGACGAGAAGGGTTTTAATTCCTTTACCAAGGCATTAAAATTTAGCACCCCTGCAAAGGCATTAAAACTGCCCAAAGGTGTTAAATTTTAATGCCTTTGGACAATTTCGTGCCTTTGCAAAGGCACTCATCATTTCCCCTTGACTCAGACAATCAGAACAGTAGTGAGCAGTTGGTATTTTGTGTACAAGTGTGAAGTAGGCTTGGCTACAGCTATCATGCTCAGAATGAAAGTTTCTGAGAGGAACACAATCAACCCTCACCAAAACTGGAACTTAGGCTTGCTGGAGAAGGCGATACAACCGGTGCTGAGTCCAATAAACCCCAAAGGTCTTTGGAATTAACTCCATTTTTCACTTGGTAACCTGGCTGTGGGCCAGGTCGCCAGAGTTCAGTACCATCATCTTGCAACACTAATAATATGGTTTAGAGCCAGTCTCTGGTGATTCTAGTCTTCTTCGTGGATCGAGAATATGTCGGTAAGGCAGGTGGCGGCATACAAAACGCTCGTCACTTCCAAAACACACGGTGAAACGAAAATAAAACTCGGTAATATCCGCGAAACTAGAATGCCTGAGGGCGCCATTTTGGAACTTATTTGTTTTTGTGTGGTTAGTGTGTCGGGCAATACATTTCGGCAAGGCATCGATGGGCGTCTTCTGCTGGGAGTGTAAACTGCCAATACTTGGCTATGCACAAGAGACAGTCTTGTTTGTTGTCCTTTTCGTAGAGATGAGAGCGAAATATATCCTGCTTGATTTTATATGTTTGACGTGATTGATGTTTTTTTTTAGTAATTTTCTTTTACTTCTATTTCTCTCCTATGGTCTTTGCTTTCCCAAATGAAAATGCTTTTTCACTCTAATGTTGTGATTATACTTTTAACCTCTTTGCTTGTGTACCTGCTTCCACAATATTTCTGAAGTTGAGTCGCACGCTTTTTGATGACATGCAAGTTGAGTTGTTTTAACCTATTCTTTTCTTTCTTTTTAGGTACTAATGTACTTTTTGACGGGTAGAGGCACTGATCTACTCAACACAAGAATTTGTTCCAAACTTCAGTCCATTCAGCACATCATCTTGGCCAATAAATCCCTGAAAGGTACAACCATTATATTTGTGTTCTCTCCCAGTCCAGAAATCCCATGATCGTTTCCATGAGCCATGGGACATCAAGGAATGTCATGGGAGACATTTCCCCATGGAGGATAATTTTCCATGTAGTTTTTGCCCACTTCCATGTGAGGTACTTTCCATGGAAATAAGGTTCCTTGGCAGCTGACCGTCTCTATGGAATAGAGCACTAACTCCATGGAGTAATAACAAAATGTTTAAGTCCACAAAACGACAAAGAGAAGACTGATCGAAATAAATGAAACACGGATGTAGGGTGTCGGAAACGAGGCGGAGCCAAATCTGGTGGCCGTTTTTGCCTAGCTCAAGCCGTTTTCGAGTTGCCAGAAAAAAGTTCTCAGATTTGAATGAAATTTAAATGGCCCTACTAAAATTCATCGTTGATGCTACATACCAAATTTCAGATCGAAATCCTAATAATTACAGATTTTACAGCCCTTTTAATTTTCATGGGAAATTGTTTCCATGGTAAAGATAGGCAAGTGCCCAATGGGATAGGTCACCCCATGGAAAGACAACCGTTCCATGAAGTCCTCTCGCATGGCAATCATTTTTGCATGGAGCCTTTCCCTTGGGGTCCTCACATGGAAAGCGATATTCCATGGAATCTTGTTCCAAGGAAAACACTTTTCCATGGTAAAACGCCCATGGAAACAGACACCACATGGAATATGATGCATCTTACATGGAAAACAGATCTCTCTCCATGGAAAAGAGATCATGGAATTCCATGGTGTCCATGGGATTTTTGGACTGGGCTTTGATTACCCTTTATTTATAGTCTTCAAAAAATATTAATCTGTTTGTGTTTGTTTGTTTTTTTGTTTCAGAAAGACCAGTCACTTTGTATCTTCCGAAGAACCGTGGATATGTAGGCGCTTCAAGGGAGGGTTTATCCCATGATTTTAATTTGTGTTGATGTTAATTTTTTTAAAGTTGTGAAATATAGAATACAAAAATATTGGTGAGTTTTCAGTCCAAATGATCAGCCAGGGTGCTTGAAGGTCTTGGCCAAAACACTACCCATAGCATTGGTGGAGTTTAATACAGTTTGAATGTGGCTTTTACAATGTGTGATTAACTTTAAAAACTGTGAGAAGTTTCCATTGATGCTGATCCAGCATAGGTGACCTAACCACCTACGGCATTGAATCATTTTCCCTTTCAAGAACGCTTTTAAGTGACTGACAGATTGAAATTTTTCCTAGAAAATAAGAAAGAAACTCATACAATGAAGAGTTGATTCTATTTTTAATCATGTTTAGTTGTACAACTTAACTTGATTGAGATGTATTATTATCCTGTTAAACCTATATAGTACGTGTACTTATTTTTTGAGTTACTCACATGATTAAAAATAGAATCAACTCTTCATTGTATGAGTTTCTTTCTCATTTTCTAAGAAAAATTCCAATATTTCAGTCACTTAAAAGCGTTCTTGAAAGGGAAAATGATTCAATGCCGTAGGTGGTTAGGTCACCTATGCTGGATCAGCATCAATGGAAACTTCTCACATTTTTTAAAGTAAACCACACATTGTAAAAGCCACATTCAAACTGTATTAAACTCCACCAATGCTATGGGTAGTGTTTTGGCCAAGACCTTCAAGCACCCCGGCTGATCATTTGGACTGAAAACTCACCAATATTTTTGTATTCTATATTTCACAACTTTAAAAAAATTAACATCAACACAAATTAAAATCATGGGATAAACCCTCCCTTGAAGCGCCTACATATCCACGGTTCTTCGGAAGATACAAAGTGACTGGTCTTTCTGAAACAAAACAAGCAGGCCCGCCCTTCCGCCAAACGTCGTTGCCAGCTCCGCTTTGCTACGCAGGCAACTCCGTTCGGCAGGGGGCGTGCCTGCTTGGCCTGCCGGCGGCGTTCGGTCGGGCCTTCGGCCCGACCACTAAGTCACACAGAACGTCCTCTTAGCATGTAAATGATCGTAAAGGCATTCTCTTCGGAAAGAGGCAGTTTGTAACGGTGAACCACCGAAACTACAGCCCTCCCTTCTGCTTTGAAAACGTGCCGATAGTGACTAAACGGTCAGTTACTCGGCAAAAAAGGGGAGTCGGAAATCTCGAAAAAATGTCGAAATACGTGAGTTCGGCCTCAGATGGAACGGCCGAACTCGGACTTTATTTGGCAGCAGTTGGCAACACTGAATTACGCTCGTCGAACCAATTTTAATGGTATAGGCGTCGAGGGGTGTCGAAAATTTCAAAAATTGTCGAGATATGTCGAAAATTGTCGAAATATGTAGAAATTCGTAAAAAATGTCGCAAAATCTCGAAATATCTCAAAAATGTTGAGATCTATCGAAAAATATGGATAATGTCGAAAAACATCGAAAAATGAGGGATAATGTCGAAAAATGTCGAAGAATATCAAAAATTGTCAAAAATGTTTACAAATATCGAAATATGTCGGAATATGTCAAAAATGTCGCAAAATATCAAAAAACATCGAAAATTATCAAAAATGTCAAAAAATATCAAAAATTATCGAAAATTATCGAAAAATATCGAAAATTATCGAAAATGTCGAAAAATATCGAAAATGTCGAATTATATCAAAAAATATCGAAAAACAACGAAAAATGTCGAAAATAATCGAAATGTTTGAGTTTTGACGATTGGCAACACTGGAAATTGAAAAACGGTTGGCACCACTGAATTGCGCTCGAAAAGACGGTTCTAGAGAGGTGCGGGTCGATGGGGTTCGTAAAAGTTAAAAAGTGGGTCAATTTTGGGTGCTTTTTACAGTGTAGTCGCGAGTTGGGTCCTTTTTATCGAAAAACGGTGGGCGCCATCGAACTGGTCGCGAAAAGACGCTTCCGGGAAGGTGCAGCTCGATGGAGTTGAGAAAAGTTGAAAACTGGACCAATTACGGGTGCTTTTTACAGTGTAGTCGCGAGCTGGGTCCATTTTTTCGTAAAACGGTGTGCACCATTGAACTAGACGCGAAAAGACGCTTCCGGAGAGGTACGGGTCGACGGGGTTGGAAAAAGTTGAATTATTTTTTTTTTTTTAATTCCGTGAAAACTTTTATAATTTTTTTCAGTGCCTTAATGAGGGTTGGCAGGATTTGCCGTAGGCGTTTCGTTGTCTAGGGGTAAAACTGTAGACACCCTGAAAATTTCAAGTCTCTAGCTCATCTCCTTCTAGTGGAACAGACAGACACACAGACACACAGACACACAGACAGACACGAGGTCGTTTGCATAAGCCCGCTTTTATGCTTTTTCAAAGCAGAAGGGCGGGCTAAAAACAAACAAACACAAACAGATTAATATTTTTTGAAGACTATAAATAAAGGGTAATCAAAGAGAACACAAATATAATGGTTGTACCTTTCAGGGATTTATTGGCCAAGATGATGTGCTGAATGGACTGAAGTTTGGAACAAATTCTTGTGTTGAGAAGATCAGTGCCTCTACCCGTCAAAAAGTACATTAGTACCTAAAAAGAAAGAAAAGAATAGGTTAAAACAACTCAACTTGCATGTCATCAAAAAGCGTGCGACTCAACTTCAGAAATATTGTGGAAGCAGGTACACAAGCAAAGAGGTTAAAAGTATAATCACAACATTAGAGTGAAAAAGCATTTTCATTTGGGAAAGCAAAGACCATAGGAGAGAAATAGAAGTAAAAGAAAATTACTAAAAAAAAACATCAATCACGTCAAACATATAAAATCAAGCAGGATATATTTCGCTCTCATCTCTACGAAAAGGACAACAAACAAGACTGTCTCTTGTGCATAGCCAAGTATTGGCAGTTTACACTCCCAGCAGAAGACGCCCATCGATGCCTTGCCGAAATGTATTGCCCGACACACGAACCACACAAAAACAAATAAGTTCCAAAATGGCGCCCTCAGGCATTCTAGTTTCGCGGATATTACCGAGTTTTATTTTCGTTTCACCGTGTGTTTTGGAAGTGACGAGCGTTTTGTATGCCGCCACCTGCCTTACCGACATATTCTCGATCCACGAAGAAGACTAGAATCACCAGAGACTGGCTCTAAACCATATTATTAGTGTTGCAAGATGATGGTACTGAACTCTGGCGACCTGGCCCACAGCCAGGTTACCAAGTGAAAAATGGAGTTAATTCCAAAGACCTTTGGGGTTTATTGGACTCAGCACCGGTTGTATCGCCTTCTCCAGCAAGCCTAAGTTCCAGTTTTGGTGAGGGTTGATTGTGTTCCTCTCAGAAACTTTCATTCTGAGCATGATAGCTGTAGCCAAGCCTTCTTCACACTTGTACACAAAATACCAACTGCTCACTACTGTTCTGATTGTCTGAGTGAAGGGGAAATGATGAGTGCATCGTAAGCTGTTTCTTGAGAAGTTCGAGCAGGTATTCTTACAAAGAGTACTAAATGCCAACCCACTGCATTGAGTCTGACATAATTTTGTCAACCAATCTGAGAAAAAATATTTTCATTAATCCCTTGAGAAAAGTGTTCACCAGGAATTTTTGTCTG
Organism: Frankliniella fusca; assembly: GCA_029379305.1. Taxonomy (NCBI): domain Eukaryota; kingdom Metazoa; phylum Arthropoda; class Insecta; order Thysanoptera; family Thripidae; genus Frankliniella; species Frankliniella fusca. Next base: position 48,482 of record JAHWGI010000418.1, read on the forward strand.
TGTCAAATAGATGTGTCACTAGTATATATTTGAAGATCTCTTTGTTGATGTACGAATGGGTTTGTCAGAATACGATTCCACCTGTTGAAATACGAAACATTTCGCTGTTTGATTATTGTTTTCGTTTCTGAACAATTTGTATCGTATTAATTCTAACTGACCCAGCTCCCAAGTCAGTCACAGTGAGGACAAATGATTGTCGTAATCAAACAACATCATTCGTTGAGTTACGTGTGAGAGTTGTTTCTGAACAACAAACTTCATCGCAAAACTTAGCGACAGATTTGTCGTTATATAACAACCAAATTTTTTACAGTGTATACCCTGATCCGTTTCCGATTGTAAGCAAGACCAAAGTTTGAGCCTAGAAGCGAAGTACGACGTCGACGCCCCCGGGTGGAAGGATCTTCAGTTTTCACTGCATCAGATATGTTGCTTTTTAATACACATCAAACTAATGTATAACAGTGAACGGTTTGAAGTATTTCTGGAAAATATTTGTTCTTTCCACTGCAGTTAAAATGCAAAATTCTGCAAGGTGACTACAGTTAAACTATGTGCTTCTTCAGTGCAAACTGTAGTAAAACTACCAGTTATTTCGGACTACTGTAGTTTTTTGTCAGTTTCTCAGACACTTTCCTGGTTGTTTGGGAGGCAGTTGTGGGCAGTTTACACTGTTGTTTAAGTGGAGATTTTCTCTCATCACATTTCAGTTTTAAATAATTTCTGCTAGTAATAAAAGAACAAACTTTAAGTAAATAAAACAGAGTTTTAAGAGTGGCTTTCAGTATTTTTTACTTGCATCCACACATCTCTTTTCCCGCTTACCAATATGTAGTATGAATAAAAAGGTTCCCCCTTAAATAATCGACTTTTCAATTATAACTGCAGGAGGTTTATATATGCCGCTCACAACATTACAATTATTCACGGTTCGATTAAATATGTGGTAACAATTACAAAATGTTACACATATTCTCACACTTACAACAGAAACAGACATGGATTCAATTGTTTATACACATAAATTCACTAAAGGAAGAGGGCCTTAGGAATAAACAAACCAAGCTTGCTTAACAGACATGTGTTAACAAGCATTCACAGATACGGGATGGAGAGTGCACAAGAATACTGCTGACAGTCAAGTTATAGTTGCACCAACACACAGAACATTCAACTGAACATAAAAAAGGTAGCTACAGTTAATATCCCTTTACCTGCAACCAACCAAAAATGCAGAAGGTTTATTATTATGAAAAAAAAGCTGGCTTAGATGGAATGCATAGATTTGAAAATACATACTTCATAAACACCACAGTAGCGACAGCCTGATTAAGAGGCTGGTTCATAAGATAAGTGCTAGTCGCCCCAACACACAGCACATTTAACTGACTAAAAAACAGTTAGAAATACAGCTTATTTCTCTGCACCTGCAATCAAGCAAAAATGTGAAAGGTTTACTTTTATTCATACAAAGCCACCATAGTTGGAATACAAAGATTTGGTAATACTCACTTCAGAAGCATCACCCTGGAAACAGTCCGACTAACTCTTATAAGGCTGGCTTACAGACAAGTGCTAGTTGCCCGAACACATGGAACATTTGCTTCTCTTAAAGCTCTGTGTCTGCAAATAAAAAAAAATGTTAAAGGTTAATTATTATAAATATAAAGCCAGCATAGGTGGAATACAAAGATTTAGTAATACTCACTTTCAAAGCATCACCCTGAAAACAATCCGATTAAATCTTATGAGGCCGGCTCATAAGATAAGTGCCAGTTGCCCCAACACACAGCACATTTAACTGACAGCAAAACAGTTAGAAATACAGCTTATATCTCTGTACCTGCAATCAAGCAAAAATGTAAAAGGTTAACTTTTATTAATACAAAGCCAGCATAGGTGGAATACAAAGATTTAGTTATACTCATTTTAGCAGCATCACCCTGAAAACAATCCAAATAAATCTTGCGAGGCTGGCTCACAGACAAGAACTTGTCGCTGTTGCCTCAACACTCGGAACGTTTAACTGACCAGTAAACAGTTGGAAATACAGCTCATATCTCTGTACCTGCAAACAACCGAATATGTAGAAGGTCTTAAGGTCTTTTATTATGAAAAAAAAAAAAGCCAGCAAAGGAGTAATGCAAAGATTTAAAAACTCTCAGACAGTCCCATTAAAACTTGTGATGCTGCTCTCAAAGCACTGTGTCTACCACGGACCAAACACGTGAAAGGGTAATTATTAATAAATAAAATAAAGCGAGCATAGGTGGCATTCAAAGATTTAGTAATACTCAATTCAGAAGCATCTGGCTGGAAACAGTTCGATTTTAGTTGTTTAGTTGTACAACTTAACTTAATTGAGATGTATTATTATCCTGTTAAACCTATATAGTACGTGTACTTATTTTTTGAGTTACTCACATGATTAAAAATAGAATCAACTCTTCATTGTATGAGTTTCTTTCTCATTTTCTAAGAAAAATTCCAATCTTTCAGTCACTTAAAAGCGTTCTTGAAAGGGAAAATGATTCAATGCCGTAGGTGGTTAGGTCACCTATGCTGGATCAGCATCAATGGAAACTTCTCACATTTTTTAAAGTTAACCACACATTGTAAAAGCCACATTCAAACTGTATTAAACTCCACCAATGCTATGGGTAGTGTTTTGGCCAAGACCTTCAAGCACCCCGGCTGATCATTTGGACTGAAAACTCACCAATATTTTTGTATTCTATATTTCACAACTTTAAAAAAATTAACATCAACACAAATTAAAATCATGGGATAAACCCTCCCTTGAAGCGCCTACATATCCACGGTTCTTCGGAAGATACAAAGTGACTGGTCTTTCTGAAACAAAAAAACAAACAAACACAAACAGATTAATATTTTTTGAAGACTATAAATAAAGGGTAATCAAAGAGAACACAAATATAATGGTTGTACCTTTCAGGGATTTATTGGCCAAGATGATGTGCTGAATGGACTGAAGTTTGGAACAAATTCTTGTGTTGAGTAGATCAGTGCCTCTACCCGTCAAAAAGTACATTAGTACCTAAAAAGAAAGAAAAGAATAGGTTAAAACAACTCAACTTGCATGTCATCAAAAAGCGTGCGACTCAACTTCAGAAATATTGTGGAAGCAGGTACACAAGCAAAGAGGTTAAAAGTATAATCACAACATTAGAGTGAAAAAGCATTTTCATTTGGGAAAGCAAAGACCATAGGAGAGAAATAGAAGTAAAAGAAAATTACTAAAAAAAAACATCAATCACGTCAAACATATAAAATCAAGCAGGATATATTTCGCTCTCATCTCTACGAAAAGGACAACAAACAAGACTGTCTCTTGTGCATAGCCAAGTATTGGCAGTTTACACTCCCAGCAGAAGACGCCCATCGATGCCTTGCCGAAATGTATTGCCCGACACACGAACCACACAAAAACAAATAAGTTCCAAAATGGCGCCCTCAGGCATTCTAGTTTCGCGGATATTACCGAGTTTTATTTTCGTTTCACCGTGTGTTTTGGAAGTGACGAGCGTTTTGTATGCCGCCACCTGCCTTACCGACATATTCTCGATCCACGAAGAAGACTAGAATCACCAGAGACTGGCTCTAAACCATATTATTAGTGTTGCAAGATGATGGTACTGAACTCTGGCGACCTGGCCCACAGCCAGGTTACCAAGTGAAAAATGGAGTTAATTCCAAAGACCTTTGGGGTTTATTGGACTCAGCACCGGTTGTATCGCCTTCTCCAGCAAGCCTAAGTTCCAGTTTTGGTGAGGGTTGATTGTGTTCCTCTCAGAAACTTTCATTCTGAGCATGATAGCTGTAGCCAAGCCTACTTCACACTTGTACACAAAATACCAACTGCTCACTACTGTTCTGATTGTCTGAGTGAAGGGGAAATGATGAGTGCATCGTAAGCTGTTTCTTGAGAAGTTCGAGCAGGTGTTCTTACAAAGAGTACTAAATGCCAACCCACTGCATTGAGTCTGACATAATTTTGTCAACCAATCTGAGAAAAAATATTTTCATTAATCCCTTGAGAAAAGTGTTCACCAGGAATTTTTGTCTGTGTCAAATAGATGTGTCACTAGTATATATTTGAAGATCTCTTTGTTGATGTACGAATGGGTTTGTCAGAATACGATTCCACCTGTTGAAATACGAAACATTTCGCTGTTTGATTATTGTTTTCGTTTCTGAACAATTTGTATCGTATTAATAGGGTATTTCGGGTAAGCGAAGCAGCGGAAACGGAACGGCCGAGTATCTGCTGGATTCATCTCAGCCTGCAAACTGCGCATGCGCAGTAGACTCTGCGTCGCCCCGCCGCCTTCCCCTCCCCCCCGCGCATCAGCGGTAGAGATGCAACCAGCGGTGGACTGGGCACTTCCGTTTCCGACGCTCCGCTTACCCGAAATACCCTATTCTAACTGACCCAGCTCCCAAGTCAGTCACAGTGAGGACAAATGATTGTCGTAATCAAACAACATCATTCGTTGAGTTACGTGTGAGAGTTGTTTCTGAACAACAAACTTCATCGCAAAACTTAGCGACAGATTTGTCGTTATATAACAACCAAATTTTTTACAGTGTATACCCTGATCCGTTTCCGATTGTAAGCAAGACCAAAGTTTGAGCCTAGAAGCGAAGTACGACGTCGACGCCCCCGGGTGGAAGGATCTTCAGTTTTCACTGCATCAGATATGTTGCTTTTTAATACACATCAAACTAATGTATAACAGTGAACGGTTTGAAGTATTTCTGGAAAATATTTGTTCTTTCCACTGCAGTTAAAATGCAAAATTCTGCAAGGTGACTACAGTTAAACTATGTGCTTCTTCAGTGCAAACTGTAGTAAAACTACCAGTTATTTCGGACTACTGTAGTTTTTTGTCAGTTTCTCAGACACTTTCCTGGTTGTTTGGGAGGCAGTTGTGGGCAGTTTACACTGTTGTTTAAGTGGAGATTTTCTCTCATCACATTTCAGTTTTAAATAATTTCTGCTAGTAATAAAAGAACAAACTTTAAGTAAATAAAACAGAGTTTTAAGAGTGGCTTTCAGTATTTTTTACTTGCATCCACACATCTCTTTTCCCGCTTACCAATATGTAGTATGAATAAAAAGGTTCCCCCTTAAATAATCGACTTTTCAATTATAACTGCAGGAGGTTTATATATGCCGCTCACAACATTACAATTATTCACGGTTCAATTAAATATGTGGTAACAATTACAAAATGTTACACATATTCTCACACTTACAACAGAAACAGACATGGATTCAATTGTTTATACACATAAATTCACTAAAGGAAGAGGGCCTTAGGAATAAACAAATCAAGCTTGCTTAACAGACATGTGTTAACAAGCATTCACAGATACGGGATGGAGAGTGCACAAGAATACTGCTGACAGTCAAGTTATAGTTGCACCAACACACAGAACATTCAACTGAACATAAAAAAGGTAGCTACAGTTAATATCCCTTTACCTGCAACCAACCAAAAATGCAGAAGGTTTATTATTATGAAAAAAAAAGCTGGCTTAGATGGAATGCATAGATTTGAAAATACATACTTCATAAACACCACAGTAGCGACAGCCTGATTAAGAGGCTGGTTCATAAGATAAGTGCTAGTCGCCCCAACACACAGCACATTAAACTGACTAAAAAACAGTTAGAAATACAGCTTATTTCTCTGCACCTGCAATCAAGCAAAAATGTGAAAGGTTTACTTTTATTCATACAAAGCCACCATAGTTGGAATACAAAGATTTGGTAATACTCAATTCAGAAGCATCTGGCTGGAAACAGTTCGATTTTAGTTGTTTAGTTGTACAACTTAACTTAATTGAGATGTATTATTATCCTGTTAAACCTATATAGTACGTGTACTTATTTTTTGAGTTACTCACATGATTAAAAATAGAATCAACTCTTCATTGTATGAGTTTCTTTCTCATTTTCTAAGAAAAATTCCAATCTCTCAGTCACTTAAAAGCGTTCTTGAAAGGGAAAATGATTCAATGCCGTAGGTGGTTAGGTCACCTATGCTGGATCAGCATCAATGGAAACTTCTCACATTTTTTAAAGTTAACCACACATTGTAAAAGCCACATTCAAACTGTATTAAACTCCACCAATGCTATGGGTAGTGTTTTGGCCAAGACCTTCAAGCACCCCGGCTGATCATTTGGACTGAAAACTCACCAATATTTTTGTATTCTATATTTCACAACTTTAAAAAAATTAACATCAACACAAATTAAAATCATGGGATAAACCCTCCCTTGAAGCGCCTACATATCCACGGTTCTTCGGAAGATACAAAGTGACTGGTCTTTCTGAAACAAAACAAGCAGGCCCGCCCTTCCGCCAAACGTCGTTGCCAGCTCCGCTTTGCTACGCAGGCAACTCCGTTCGGCAGGGGGCGTGCCTGCTTGGCCTGCCGGCGGCGTTCGGTCGGGCCTTCGGCCCGACCCCTAAGTCACACAGAACGTCCTCTTAGCATGTAAATGATCGTAAAGGCATTCTCTTCGGAAAGAGGCAGTTTGTAACGGTGAACCACCGAAACTACAGCCCTCCCTTCTGCTTTGAAAACGTGCCGATAGTGACTAAACGGTCAGTTACTCGGCAAAAAAGGGGAGTCGGAAATCTCGAAAAAATGTCGAAATACGTGAGTTCGGCCGCAGATGGAACGGCCGAACTCGGACTTTATTTGGCAGCAGTTGGCAACACTGAATTACGCTCGTCGAACCAATTTTAATGGTATAGGCGTCGAGGGGTGTCGAAAATTTCAAAAATTGTCGAGATATGTCGAAAATTGTCGAAATATGTAGAAATTCGTAAAAAATGTCGCAAAATCTCGAAATATCTCAAAAATGTTGAGATCTATCGAAAAATATGGATAATGTCGAAAAACATCGAAAAATGAGGGATAATGTCGAAAAATGTCGAAGAATATCAAAAATTGTCAAAAATGTTTACAAATATCGAAATATGTCGGAATATGTCAAAAATGTCGCAAAATATCAAAAAACATCGAAAATTATCAAAAATGTCAAAAAATATCAAAAATTATCGAAAATTATCGAAAAATATCGAAAATTATCGAAAATGTCGAAAAATATCGAAAATGTCGAATTATATCAAAAAATATCGAAAAACAACGAAAAATGTCGAAAATATCGGAAAATATCGAGAAATGTCGAAAATAATCGAAATGTTTGAGTTTTGACGATTGGCAACACTGGAAATTGAAAAACGGTTGGCACCACTGAATTGCGCTCGAAAAGACGGTTCTAGAGAGGTGCGGGTCGATGGGGTTCGTAAAAGTTAAAAAGTGGGTCAATTTTGGGTGCTTTTTACAGTGTAGTCGCGAGTTGGGTCCTTTTTATCGAAAAACGGTGGGCGCCATCGAACTGGTCGCGAAAAGACGCTTCCGGGAAGGTGCAGCTCGATGGAGTTGAGAAAAGTTGAAAACTGGACCAATTACGGGTGCTTTTTACAGTGTAGTCGCGAGCTGGGTCCATTTTTTCGTAAAACGGTGTGCACCATTGAACTAGACGCGAAAAGACGCTTCCGGAGAGGTACGGGTCGACGGGGTTGGAAAAGGTTGAATTATAATTCCGTGAAAACTTTTATAATTTTTTTCAGTGCCTTAATGAGGGTTGGCAGGATTTGCCGTAGGCGTTTCGTTGTCTAGGGGTAAAACTGTAGACACCCTGAAAATTTCAAGTCTCTAGCTCATCTCCTTCTAGTGGAACAGACAGACACACAGACACACAGACACACAGACAGACACGAGGTCGTTTGCATAAGCCCGCTTTTATGCTTTTTCAAAGCAGAAGGGCGGGCTAAAAACAAACAAACACAAACAGATTAATATTTTTTGAAGACTATAAATAAAGGGTAATCAAAGAGAACACAAATATAATGGTTGTACCTTTCAGGGATTTATTGGCCAAGATGATGTGCTGAATGGACTGAAGTTTGGAACAAATTCTTGTGTTGAGAAGATCAGTGCCTCTACCCGTCAAAAAGTACATTAGTACCTAAAAAGAAAGAAAAGAATAGGTTAAAACAACTCAACTTGCATGTCATCAAAAAGCGTGCGACTCAACTTCAGAAATATTGTGGAAGCAGGTACACAAGCAAAGAGGTTAAAAGTATAATCACAACATTAGAGTGAAAAAGCATTTTCATTTGGGAAAGCAAAGACCATAGGAGAGAAATAAAAGTAAAAGAAAATTACTAAAAAACAAGCAGGCCCGCCCTTCCGCCAAACGTCGTTGCCAGCTCCGCTTTGCTACGCTGGCAACTCCGTTCGGCAGGGGGCGTGCCTGCTTGGCCTGCCGGCGGCGTTCGGTCGGGCCTTCGGCCCGACCCCTAAGTCACACAGAACGTCCTCTTAGCATGTAAATGATCGGGTCTGCGGCCCGTAAAGGCATTCTCTTCGGAAAGAGGCAGTTTGTAACGGTGAACCACCGAAACTACAGCCCTCCCTTCTGCTTTGAAAACGTGCCGATAGTGACTAAACGGTCAGTTACTCGGCAAAAAAGGGGAGTCGGAAATCTCGAAAAAATGTCGAAATACGTGAGTTCGGCCGCAGATGGAACGGCCGAACTCGGACTTTATTTGGCAGCAGTTGGCAACACTGAATTACGCTCGTCGAACCAATTTTAATGGTATAGGCGTCGAGGGGTGTCGAAAATTTCAAAAATTGTCGAGATATGTCGAAAATTGTCGAAATATGTAGAAATTCGTAAAAAATGTCGCAAAATCTCGAAATATCTCAAAAATGTTGAGATCTATCGAAAAATATGGATAATGTCGAAAAACATCGAAAAATGAGGGATAATGTCGAAAAATGTCGAAGAATATCAAAAATTGTCAAAAATGTTTACAAATATCGAAATATGTCGGAATATGTCAAAAATGTCGCAAAATATCAAAAAACATCGAAAATTATCAAAAATGTCAAAAAATATCAAAAATTATCGAAAATTATCGAAAAATATCGAAAATTATCGAAAATGTCGAAAAATATCGAAAATGTCGAATTATATCAAAAAATTTCGAAAAACAACGAAAAATGTCGAAAATATCGGAAAATATCGAGAAATGTCGAAAATAATCGAAATGTTTGAGTTTTGACGATTGGCAACACTGGAAATTGAAAAACGGTTGGCACCACTGAATTGCGCTCGAAAAGACGGTTCGAGAGAGGTGCGGGTCGATGGGGTGCGTAAAAGTTAAAAAGTGGGTCAATTTTGGGTGCTTTTTACAGTGTAGTCGCGAGTTGGGTCCTTTTTATCGAAAAACGGTGGGCGCCATCGAACTGGACGCGAAAAGACGCTTCCGGGAAGGTGCAGCTCGATGGGTTTGAGAAAAGTTGAAAACTGGACCAGTTTCGGGTGCTTTTTACAGTGTAGTCGCGAGCTGGGTCCAATTTTTTCGTAAAACAGTGTGCACCATTGAACTGGACGCGAAAAGACGCTTCCGGAGAGGTACGGGTCGACGGGGTTGGAAAAAGGTGAATAATTTATTTTTTTTAATTCCGTGAAAACTTTTATAATTTTTTTCAGTGCCTTAATGAGGGTTGGCAGGATTTGCCGTAGGCGTTTCGTTGTCTAGGAGTAAAACTGTAGACACCCTGAAAATTTCAAGTCTCTAGCTCATCTCCTTCTAGTGGAACAGACAGACACACAGACACACAGACAGACACGAGGTCGTTTGCATAAGCCCGCTTTTATGCTTTTTCAAAGCAGAAGGGCGGGCTAAAAAGTGAGTCAATTTTGGGTGCTTTTTACAGTGTAGTCGCGAGTTGGGTCCTTTTTATCGAAAAACGGTGGGCGCCATCGAACTGGACGCGAAAAGACGCTTCCGGGAAGGTGCAGCTCGATGGAGTTGAGAAAAGTTGAAAACTGGACCAATTACGGGTGCTTTTTACAGTGTAGTCGCGAGCTGGCTCCATTTTTTCGTAAAACGGTGTGCACCATTGAACTAGACGCGAAAAGACGCTTCCGGAGAGGTACGGGTCGACGGGGTTGGAAAAAGTTGAATTATTTTTTTTTTTTAAATTCCGTGAAAACTTTTATAATTTTTTTCAGTGCCTTAATGAGGGTTGGCAGGATTTGCCGTAGGCGTTTCGTTGTCTAGGAGTAAAACTGTAGACACCCTGAAAATTTCAAGTCTCTAGCTCATCTCCTTCTAGTGGAACAGACAGACAGACAGACACACAGACAGACACGAGGTCGTTTGCATAAGCCCGCTTTTATGCTTTTTCAAAGCAGAAGGGCGGGCTAAAAAACATCAATCACGTCAAACATATAAAATCAAGCAGGATATATTTCACTCTCATCTCTACGAAAAGGACAACAAACAAGACTGTCTCTTGTGCATAGCCAAGTATTGGCAGTTTACACTCCCAGCAGAAGACGCCCATCGATGCCTTGCCGAAATGTATTGCCCGACACACGAACCACACAAAAACAAATAAGTTCCAAAATGGCGCCCTCAGGCATTCTAGTTTCGCGGATATTACCGAGTTTTATTTTCGTTTCACCGTGTGTTTTGGAAGTGACGAGCGTTTTGTATGCCGCCACCTGCCTTACCGACATATTCTCGATCCACGAAGAAGACTAGAATCACCAGAGACTGGCTCTAAACCATATTATTAGTGTTGCAAGATGATGGTACTGAACTCTGGCGACCTGGCCCACAGCCAGGTTACCAAGTGAAAAATGGAGTTAATTCCAAAGACCTTTGGGGTTTATTGGACTCAGCACCGGTTGTATCGCCTTCTCCAGCAAGCCTAAGTTCCAGTTTTGGTGAGGGTTGATTGTGTTCCTCTCAGAAACTTTCATTCTGAGCATGATAGCTGTAGCCAAGCCTACTTCACACTTGTACACAAAATACCAACTGCTCACTACTGTTCTGATTGTCTGAGTGAAGGGGAAATGATGAGTGCATCGTAAGCTGTTTCTTGAGAAGTTCGAGCAGGTATTCTTACAAAGAGTACTAAATGCCAACCCACTGCATTGAGTCTGACATAATTTTGTCAACCAATCTGAGAAAAAATATTTTCATTAATCCCTTGAGAAAAGTGTTCACCAGGAATTTTTGTCTGTGTCAAATAGATGTGTCACTAGTATATATTTGAAGATCTCTTTGTTGATGTACGAATGGGTTTGTCAGAATACGATTCCACCTGTTGAAATACGAAACATTTCGCTGTTTGATTATTGTTTTCGTTTCTGAACAATTTGTATCGTATTAATTCTAACTGACCCAGCTCCCAAGTCAGTCACAGTGAGGACAAATGATTGTCGTAATCAAACAACATCATTCGTTGAGTTACGTGTGAGAGTTGTTTCTGAACAACAAACTTCATCGCAAAACTTAGCGACAGATTTGTCGTTATATAACAACCAAATTTTTTTACAGTGTATACCCTGATCCGTTTCCGATTGTAAGCAAGACCAAAGTTTGAGCCTAGAAGCAAAGTACGACGTCGACGCCCCCGGGTGGAAGGATCTTCAGTTTTCACTGCATCAGATATGTTGCTTTTTAATACACATCAAACTAATGTATAACAGTGAACGGTTTGAAGTATTTCTGGAAAATATTTGTTCTTTCCACTGCAGTTAAAATGCAAAATTCTGCAAGGTGACTACAGTTAAACTATGTGCTTCTTCAGTGCAAACTGTAGTAAAACTACCAGTTATTTCGGACTACTGTAGTTTTTTGTCAGTTTCTCAGACACTTTCCTGGTTGTTTGGGAGGCAGTTGTGGGCAGTTTACACTGTTGTTTAAGTGGAGATTTTCTCTCATCACATTTCAGTTTTAAATAATTTCTGCTAGTAATAAAAGAACAAACTTTAAGTAAATAAAACAGAGTTTTAAGAGTGGCTTTCAGTATTTTTTACTTGCATCCACACATCTCTTTTCCCGCTTACCAATATGTAGTATGAATAAAAAGGTTCCTCCTTAAATAATCGACTTTTCAATTATAACTGCAGGAGGTTTATACATGCCGCTCACAACATTACAATTATTCACGGTTCAATTAAATATGTGGTAACAATTACAAAATGTTACACATATTTTCACACTTACAACAGAAACAGACATGGATTCAATTGTTTATACACATAAATTCACTAAAGGAAGAGGGCCTTAGGAATAAACAAATCAAGCTTGCTTAACAGACATGTGTTAACAAGCATTCACAGATACGGGATGGAGAGTGCACAAGAATACTGCTGACAGTCAAGTTATAGTTGCACCAACACACAGAACATTCAACTGAACATAAAAAAGGTAGCTACAGTTAATATCCCGTTACCTGCAACCAACCAAAAATGCAGAAGGCTTATTATTATGAAAAAAAAGCTGGCTTAGATGGAATGCATAGATTTGAAAATACATACTTCATAAACACCACAGTAGCGACAGCCTGATTAAGAGGCTGGTTCATAAGATAAGTGCTAGTCGCCCCAACACACAGCACATTTCACTGACTAAAAAACAGTTAGAAATACAGCTTATTTCTCTGCACCTGCAATCAAGCAAAAATGTAAAAGGTTAACTTTTATTCATACAAAGCCAGCATAGGTGGAATACAAAGATTTAGTTATACTCATTTTAGCAGCATCACCCTGAAAACAATCCAAATAAATCTTGCGAGGCTGGCTCACAGACAAGAACTTGTCGCTGTTGCCTCAACACACGGAACGTTTAACTGACCAGTAAACAGTTGGAAATACAGCTCATATCTCTGTACCTGCAACCAACCGAATATGTAGAAGGTCTTAAGGTCTTTTATTATGAAAAAAAAAAAGCCAGCAAAGGAGTAATGCAAAGATTTAAAAACTCTCAGACAGTCCCATTAAAACTTGTGATGCTGCTCTCAAAGCACTGTGTCTACCACGGACCAAACACGTGAAAGGGTAATTATTAATAAATGAAATAAAGCCAGCATAGGTGGCATTCAAAGATTTAGTAATACTCAATTCAGAAGCATCTGGCTGGAAACAGTCCGATTGAATCTGAGGCTGGCTGTTTCTTAGAGGTTAAGTGTGGAGGTTATGACGCCACAGAAATTCGTTGCAGATAGTACTCGGATTGTTTGTGGTTAACAGCAAACACATAAAAAATGGTAGATGGAAACAAGTTTACAAATCCTTGCGAATAAATAACGCGAGAAAGCGAGGATAATAGGTAAATAAAGCTGCAGACTTACATCTTGGGAGGTTGTGAAAGCGGCTTCGGCTGTAGGCCTTTCCTTCCTTGGCGCTCGGCTTGTCGTCAACAGACAACAGACGATTTAATTAATATTGACGATATGGTGGCCACATTAAAGTTATGATTCTTGATGGTTATTCATGCAAAACATGCATCCACACAGGAAAAACAAAGGTAGGACTTAATGCCTTTCTAGGGGCATGAAATTTTAATGCCTTTGCAAAGGCACGAAATTGTACAAAGGCATTCAAATTTAACACCTTTGGGGTAGTTTTAATGCCTTTGCAGGGGTTCTAATTTTTAATGCCTTCGTAAAGGCATTAAACCCCTTCGAGTCCTACCTTTGTTTTTCCAGTGCACGCACAAAGTAGCAGTGGTAAACAGCAGTGTCGCTGGCCTCAGCATCTCATCTCACCACGACGCCTTGCGAGAGGTCGCCCGGTCCGACCGGCGGTGGCCCGGCAGCGGCCAGAGAGGGTGATGGGTAATTCCGTACAGTGGTCTCATCGTTCTTTCCTTGTCGCTCTCACGGGGCATGGCCATGGGGAGCGATAGAGAGGGCACTATAAAACAGTGTTCGGAATCACCCTGCAGCTTGATTAATTTCGCTGCCGCCCCTGTTTATCGTCTGCTCCGACACTTTTAATTCTCTAGTCTGGTTGTCTTAGGTGCAGCTCTAAATTTTAAACCAAGTTAAAGCGAATGTAAACGTGGTTTCATCTTTGAAAATCAGAGACAGAAGTTGACCGATTGGTGGGTATAACCAATGCTTGAATTATGCCTCTGTGCTGAGTACCGTCTTGCTTCGGATGAAGGTGCGTCGGACATTAAAGGCTTGTTCTGATTATTTAATACACATTTTGGAATTTTACAACTAGTTTATTGTCGATTCTTGTCGAAAGCAGTGTCGAAGTAGTGTCATGAATTGACGAGGTTATGGGTATTTCTTTGAGCCTCTTCTGCTTTCCCCCTGACCAGACGTGTAAATTATTAAATTCCTACCATGCCTATTCAATTTGCTCTGTTCCATTTGTAATGAAATTAGTAAGTCCTTTCTTCATGTTGCAGCCATATTGTGAGTGACTTTAAGAGGAGATCAACTTCTGCCGGATGAGCTGTGCAACTCACAGGAACTCATTGCAACAATATTGGATTAATGCTGTATTATGGTGAGTGAAACGCAATGAGGTTATTAAATGTTGAATTTAACTTGACATTACTGAATGGTTTTGTATTTGTTCCAGCTGTGTTATAAGATGAATCAGAGTAACCAAGAAGAGCTGTGACGGACCCAATTTATGTGATAAGTGTTTAGTGCTTATGTTTCCGATGTCATCTTGTTTGAGAACAATGGTTAAGAGATTAAAGTAACAGGTAAATTCATGGACTATTTAATTTAAAAAATTAAAATCATTACAATGTGTCATTTTCATTCTCATCTTCAGACTCACTCTCTTGAACATACTGAAATAGAAAAAAAAGTCATTAAGGTTACATTTGAAAATGCATGATCTGAGATAGAAGTTGGATACTTACTTCCATGTCACGTTTCTTGTTTGCCTTTTCCCCCAAGAATGAATTAACTGTTGCACCAAAAATGGCTTGACTCATGTGCGGGAAGCGTTGGAGTACAAAAGCTATACAAAGTTGAGAAAATTAGAAAAATTAATGTAACATAGTAACTCCCAGGGGAAACAAACCTTACCATGAATATCTGCCATTTTCTGATAGCGCTTTAACATGGGTTTCTTGTGGATTTGTCCGTCCTTGGTCCTCTTCTGCCCAGCATAGGACGACCTAATAAGTCTTCCCCTCGAAAAGGTCTGCCTCAGCAGGAGGCCCACCATGCGCCCAGGAGAAGGAGCGTTTAAGGCCAAGGTGTGTGAGACCTTCGATAACACCAAAGACTTTCCAACAACAACCTGCAGTTAAAAACATGGGTTAAGAAAACTAAACTAAACAAAGTTTAGGTCAATACACTAACTATTACAAACCTTTTCAGGCTCAGATGAAATGATTGGGGACGGTTTGGGACGTTTAGGTGTTTCGGTGTGATTGGATGAGGCAAGGGCACGCTGCACAGCTATTTCAACCAGACTCTTCCACTCTTTAAACATACATATGATTATAAAGCATTTGAAAGAAGAGACATTACACAGGACTCAGGAATTCTCACCTGGGGAAGAAAAGTTGACTGCATTTGCAGTGTTCTCAGCAGAATTAACTGCTAAACTTTCAGTAGATTTCCCTTCAAGCACCTCCCTCTTACTTCGGAGGAACTCAAGATCATCTGGAATTCCAGTAAATCCTCAATGAAATGAACGAAATAATCAAACAAGTAACTGGAAAGGAAAATGTTAAATATTGTTTGAACATACCACTGACAAAATGGATTTTCCCATCATATATGGGCCAGCCAGACCTAGGCTGGGGTGGCTGCCTCCACTCAATCACATATGAGTCGTCAAAAGCACTTTCCCCATCATAGCCCTGAACCCATTCTAAATTTACATTCTCAGTAAATGTCCCCTCATATGCGCCAGTAATCCACTCCACTAGAGCGAATCTCTGCTTAGACCTGGTAGCAGAACCAGAGGTCGTGTTGCCAAGAGAAGAAGTTCCAAGTGTTCTCATTCTAGTACCCTTCATTGTCACTCAAGTCCACACACCACAATAAAAAAATAAGAACAATAACCAAAAGCACAGCTAATATACACCCCACCACACCAAACCTAACACACTCAAATAGCACTTCCAGTAACACCACTCACAGCTGCTTGTCAAACTCTGAACTGAGCTGCTGGGGGAGAGCCCTTTTATGTCTGATCTCAGTCCCCACCCCTCCCCCGCACCCACTACTTCGGGCTCATTCACTGCCTGTTGTCAGCCTTTGATGAAGAGATTTTGTGAATTTTTTATTGAATTTATGTGAATTTTTATCGAATTTATTAGCATTTTTATTGAATTTTTGTGAATTTTTATTGTATTTTGGTGAATTTTTGCTTGAGTTTTATTTATTGTTGGGGGTGAAATTTCCTGATTTGCTGAATTTTCCCGATTTTTTGAGAATTTTTATGAATTTTCGTAATTTTTTTGAATTACAAGGTGTACAAAAGAATCTGAGTTGTTTCCCCCTAGCTTTCTATGCATTTTGTTCTTCTCTGAAAGTTTGGTTTGCAGGCCCATTCTGGCCCTCCCTCATGCCTCCCCCCTCCCCCCTCCCCCTGACAGGTTTCAGTTTCAGACAGGGCCTGCGGGGTGTGCGGCTGTGCTCTCTGTCTCTCTCCCACCAACGGGACACCCTTCTAAATCCCCTGATCCCCGAAGTAAACAGACTCTATGGTCAGGTTGTTATGATCAGTCTCAAGCAATGTCACAACAAAATTGCAATAAGAAAAAGAAAAGGGGTCCTTACAGACAATATGAGTTTCGAGACTCTAATGTCGAAGTTCCAAAATCAACCTATTTTGAGTCTCTGAAACCTAGGTGAGTGATATTGGCGTCCCGCTGTGGCAGATTGACTGGGATAACTACGACCATTAGTAACGATTCGGTGTTTTATAGACGGTCTAAGAGAAAGAGAACTACCACTGACTCAATCACAAACAGTAAGTTGTTATGTAACGATTCGAAGGACACGGAGGAGACGCCAACGACTGCTGAAAGAGTTCTGCCTGAGGTTAGTCTCATTTGCATAGAGTTGTTCTGATGGTTGGACTGGCCAAGGAACAGTACTGTTCTACAGCTTAGCGTTAAGTCCTGTAGCCCAAAAGTTGGGTACTAACACATCTTTCCCTTTCATTTTCAGGATGTGGATGTTGATTTTGATGTTGAAGTGGATGTCGATGTTGGTCCCGATGAGCCAATTGAGTGCATTGTTGATTCGTCTACCATTGAAAAGTGAGTTCAGTAAAGCCAGGTCTACCATTTAAGAAAGACAAAGTTGCCATTTATTGAATAAATAAAAAAACTTTTCGTTCTTGCAGCCAATTTGATGCATGGGAAGAAGTCTTAGAGGATGACGATGAATGTGATAACTCCTCTGCCTCTGACTCAGAAGCATCGGAAGAGGTTTGTATTGATGTAAAATTTGGATTCCGGAATGCTGCTGTATGTAGTTTTCTTTCATATATTTTTATTATTATCTACATTTAATATTTTCAGGATCTTTTGTGTGACACTGGAGCTGTTGAGAATGCTGACATTACACCTCAGCATCACAATTTTGACGATTCAGATAATGACACTGAAGAAGGTACCGTTTGTGAAGCTTACAAGGTGAACCTTGGTATTCATGATAAAATCAAGATGCTACTTTTATTATCGACGAAGCTAAAGTACAATCTTACTTATACTGCGGCTGAAAGTATCATGGAACTTGGAAGTGTCTTCTCTGCAGCAGAAAATTCTTTTACGCCTTCGAAACATTTAATGAAATTGACTATTGATTCTTACTCATGCTCACTATCAGTTCATCACTTATGCCCTCACTGCGGCTTTTATATTGGCATTTTGAATGAAGAAGGAAACAATTTTTTTATTTTTTTATTATTTTTTATTATTTTATTCTACAGCTTGCCTGTGCTTAAAGGTATTTTACCAAATAAGTATTTAAATCACTGGGCTCATTTAGTTTCTGGAATTGTTATGCTTATGCAAAACTCTGTTTCAAAAAGTGACCTTGTGTATGCAGGCCGGTTTTTAAAAAGATTCAACGTACAGATTGACAATCTCTATGGCAAAGTCCATGTAACATTTAGTGTTCACTTACTCACACATCTCGAGAGGAGTGTCGATAATTTTGCTCAGCCATTTACGCATTCAGCGTTTGTATATGAAAGTTTCAATGGGGAAATAAAAAATACTGTTAAAAGCAGTAATGGCATACCCCAAAAGATTTGCAAACTAATTCAATTAAAAGTAGCATTAAGAACAATGAAAAATGATCTATGGTGTGCTATGAGTGAATATGAACAGCAGTACTTACAAAAGATGTTGACATCAGGAAAAAAGTTAGCTCCAGCCCATCTGACTATTGGATCTGTTGATCTCTTAGGTACACCTAAAATTAAGTTGCTTTCATTGGAATGTGTCCAGGCATTTGATAGGTTTGGTGTAAAATTTGACCGTGCTAAAGAGTATGCATTTTATGATAGATGTATTGTTGATAATGAATTGTACCATGCTTGCAGCTATTCCAGAGTAAGTAAGCAGGAAAATAGCATTGTTCTGTTAGAGGATGACAGTGTTTTTCAAATTCACATGTTTGTGGTGATCAGGCAAGAATGTTTTGCCCTTGGCCACTTTCTGATTGAGAAAAAAAAATTTAAAATATGTGAAGGTGTTCATCTGCCTCATTACAGAACGTTTAATGATCATGAAAGCACTTTAAGATGTATTTCTTCAAAAGTTTTTAGGGGAAAACTTTTAACATTTGGTATTCAATTTCAAAATGAAATTCTTTTATTTTCTTGTATTAATGTGTTGACCATGGAGATGTTGTCTTAAACTTAATAATTTTTTGTTTTTAATGTGAAAGATACAACTTATTTATTTAAAATATCATTGTTTTAACTGTGTCCTTCCTCAATTTTAACTAATTAGTACAAATGAGAGGCAGAAGTTAAGTTTCATCTTGCATTCTTGTACTTTTCCCAAATACTCCGCTTTTGGACTTTGAATAAATCCGCTACCTCATAAATATTTGCTGGCTATCATTGAAATAGGGCACTCATAACTTTTTTCTGGATAAATAGTCTTGACAATTTAAAGGTATATTAAATATTAAAATAAATTCATTCTATATGATCAATTTTTATTTCCTTCAAATTTTATGCAAACACATGGCTTTCAGGGCAGAGTGTCACTTGTATACAATAGTAAAAGCTGTATTTGGTAATGTAACAAAACGCTTTGTTCTTTCTTTTCTTTTTTGTTTTTGGAATGTGTTTCAAGGGATAAGAGAAAATCCAAAATTGCCTAGCATGGATAAGGGATTTAGGGTTCACTTCTTTAAACTTGACACAAGGAACAGTCTTTACAGCTCTTAATCTATTATTTACTATTATTTTAAGGATTGGAGAGAGGGCATTGATAGACCTCAACTGTCAAAGCAGTGATAAAATCGTGTACATCTTAAACCACAGCAGACCATTACTGCTAGATGCTTCTTCGCCGCCAAATAGAAAGATACCCTCAGAAATTCTGTTGCCATGGTTGTGTAGGAGACGCGTCAACCATAGGAACTCGGAGAGCAGGGACGAGCAGCTGAGAACCACCAATGTGCACTGCGAGCAGCGAGCGTAGGAGAGGCACGGGGAGGGGGGAGGGGTCAGGGAAGGAAGCGGCGGGGGGAGGGGGGAGGAAGGGATAGTGGCGGCTAACACGCTTGAGTGGCAGAGAGACGCCGGGGAACTAGGCAAGCCGTTTGACAGGTGGTTTGGTTGCCTACGTCGCAGGCGAGCCCAAGTACGAGAGTAAGGTAAGGTGCTGCTGTAATAGAAAACGATAACGATGTTGAGTGTGTTGCCGCAAAACTTAAATGAGAGTTGAAAAATACTTATACACGAATCTGCTTTATACACTGTAGCTAGTGGATGCAAATCTAAATGTACATGTTGATCTCTTTTCTTACAGATTCGAAGTACAGAATTTTTTTTAAATTCATTAATAGTTTTACTGTGTAGCCATTGGTTTCATTTAACTGAACTTTTTCTGCTTTTCAAAGAACACTCACTCATTGCAGATAAAACTGAAACTCAAATAACATTAAAACTGTACCCTATACTCAGAAACAAACTGTTCACCCAATGTGCAGTGCCTAACCGTACTAAAACAACCAAAAAGTGTTACAAATAACTGCAGTTTACGAACTACAGTTTGACCACTGCACTTAAAACTGCAGTTATACTGGGGATCCTTCCACCCAGGCCCTTCGGGCGTCGACATCGTACTTCGGCTTGGCCCGAGGGGTCGCGACCCTGGAGCCGCCAGTGTCGCTGTATACCTGGTCGCCCTTCTGTGAGGAAGGCAAGCCGTTATCCGTGGATGCCTGGTCGCTACTCAGGGCGTGTATACGTGGTCGCTCCTGAGGCAGGGTGGGGGGCATCATAACAAAAAGTGCCGACACCGGGAACCGAACCCTGGCCCAGAGGGCTACTAGCGCAGCGCGCTATCCCCCCGACCACCGGCCTGTGCGTTGGAGGGGAAGCTATGTAGTGCGTAGTGATGCAGCCGATCGCCTCGTCGCGCAGCGCGCTGGCGGGAGGGCTCGGTGTGCCCAGTTGCAATGGCGGCTGGAGCGGCCGGGCACGAGTTTTGAAACGTGGGGGTAGGAGATGAGGGAGGAGCTGCACGCACGGCTCGTAATGGCGCTGAGCCTCGCAGCACCCCAGCGGCGGCTGCATCATGTATCGGCGAGGGGGAAACGACTTAGGTAATCCGGCTGACAGCCGTTTGGTAATCGGGCTGGGTGTAATCCGGGGAAATTCGAAGTAATCCGGTGTAATCCAGGGAAATTTTAGCGTAATCCGGGGTAATCCGAGGAAAAAAGCACCGTTATCCGGAAGACACTCCAGAGCTAATCCGAGGTAATCCGGGGTAATCCGTAATCCGGCTGACACGAAAATTGACAGTCGTTTCCCCCTCGTGTATCGGTCTGCGTTGGCGGGGCGTGTGAGTCGTGACATACAATAGGTAAGGGCGCTCAGGGATTTGCACCCCCGCCCCCTCACCCCCGTCACCGTGCGTCTGCACCTGCAATCCGAGCCAGACGCATCCCGCTATAGAAAGAAGCTTCGTTAGTAAAGCAGACGCCCTAACGTGCGGCCCTTTTGTGTCCTCTGAATTATTTCATCCTGCCCGCGCCCTACAATGGCAGAAAGCTTATTGGCTGAGCGGTAGCGAAGCCTATTACGCCACTGGAGTGCTAAAAAAGTTCAATGTCCGTCTGTCTGTCTGTCTGTCTGTCTGTCTGTGTGTCTGTGTGTCTGTGTGTCTGTGTGTCTGTTCGCATGATAACTCGAGAACGAGTTAAGATATCGACCTGAATTTTTTTTTTGTAGCTTCTTGGTCTAAAAAGCTCGGACGAGTTCAAATATGAACACTCTAGCTCATAAAATTGACCCTGCTAAAAATTGATTTATATTTTTTTAAAAAGTAGATTTAAAAAATTACAAAATTTTATGGTGTTCTTAGGGGTATCTCGGCGAGTTGCGACCCTTTAGACGAAAATTTCGTCCGTTTTGCTCTATCTCTTACTGTTTAGCCACTACAGTGGTAAATGTGGACGAAAAGTCGTCAAAACGCATGTCGGGTGTCGTTGTCAGGGTAGTCTGTCGAGATGCGATCCTTGGGGCAAAAATCTTGTCTGTTTGGCCCTGCGGAGAAGGGTTTTGGGGCTCGGGCCCTTCGCGTAAAAAAATGGAAAATTGGTTACATAATGAAAAGAGGCGAGCGGGGGTGCAGGGGGCGGTAGCCCCCTGGCCTATTTTAAATAGAGAAAAGCGGGGGTCCAGGGGGCGGCCACCCCCCTGGCTTAGATGAGTAAATCTTAAACCATGCAGGCTCGTAATTAAAAAAAAAACAGACCACGCGACCGTGACCAAAAAGTTCCGGAGCGCCGGAACTTGAAAGCAGATGATACGTATGGTAGATGTCCCTACGCGTCGCAGGCTGCTGGGAAGCGGAGCGCTGTCGCGCTGGGCTAGGAGGGGGGAGGCGCGGGGCGGGAGGGGGCACCGGCCCGGCGGGGCGCGCGCCACGCGCCGCGCGAAATTTTTCCCCCTGTATAAAATTTTTCCCCCTGTATATAATTGGCTGAGCGATAGCGAAGCCTATTACGCATCTGGAGTGCTAAAAAAGTTCAATGTCCGTCTGCCTGTCTGTCTGTCTGTCTGTCTGTCTGTCTGTCTGTCTGTATGTCTGTCTGTCTGTCTGTCTGTCTGTGTGACTGTCTGTGTGTGTGTCTGCTCGCACGATAACTCGAGAACAAGTTAAGATATCGACCTGAATTTTTTACTGTAGCTACTTGGCCTTAAAAGCTCGGACGAGTTCGAATATGAACTCTCTAGCTCAAAAATTGACCCTGCTAAAAATAGATTTATATTTTTAAAAAAAAATAGATTTTAACAAGCAGGCCCGCCCTTCCGCCA
Organism: Frankliniella fusca; assembly: GCA_029379305.1. Classification (NCBI taxonomy): domain Eukaryota; kingdom Metazoa; phylum Arthropoda; class Insecta; order Thysanoptera; family Thripidae; genus Frankliniella; species Frankliniella fusca. Next base: position 70,904 of record JAHWGI010000418.1, read on the forward strand.
AACGTCGTTGCCAGCTCCGCTTTGCTACGCTGGCAACTCCGTTCGGCAGGGGGCGTGCCTGCTTGGCCTGCCGGCGGCGTTCGGTCGGGCCTTCGGCCCGACCCCTAAGTCACACAGAACGTCCTCTTAGCTTGTAAATGATCGGGCCTGCGGCCCGTAAAGGCATTCTCTTCGGAAAGAGGCAGTTTGTAACGGTGAACCACCGAAACTACAGCCCTCCCTTCTGCTTTGAAAACGTGCCGATAGTGACTAAACGGTCAGTTATTCGGCAAAAAAGGGGAGTCAGAAATCTCGAAAAAATGTCGAAATAGGTGAGTTCGGCCCACGATGTAGATAATACGGTGTCGGCTCTCCGGCCGCTAGGGGGCTGAAAGACGGCCGCGGAACGGCGGCAGGTTTGTAGTTCAGTACGCGCCACCAGAGCGCGCAGCCATCGACCGATTCCCAGACAAATGACGATCGTGTGTGACGCAGCGGCCATTGTCGTCTGCAGTGGCGGCTTTGTTTTGGTTGTGTATCTCAGACGTGTCTGTGTGTTGGATTTGTGTTAGGGTAGCCCGTTTTCCTTGTAACGTTGCTTTTATGGCTCTCCACTTACATAAACAGAACCGTTAGTATTAATTTTACCTTCCACGATATTTTATGAGCTGGAGATGTTATTCGAATATGTAGTATGGGTCAGTATTTGACGGCAACCAATAAATCGAGAGGTTATGATGCAGGTTAATGTTTTTACTATTTGAACTGCTCAACTTCAGATAGACTTCAATGCTAAAACTAATACCGAAAATAAATTTAAAATGTCAGGTTAAGCTGAATTATTAACAGGAGTTAACATTAGACTAAATATGAAATTTATGACTGCTCATTCTCCCACTGCACCAATATCTGAAGTGCCACCTGAAAGAGACAGAAGTAAGTAGAGCCAAAGTTTAAAAATATATAAAATTATTTGTTGTTTAGTTGTTGAAAACAAACCAGTTGCTGCCAATGTTGACTGAAGTTTAGCCATCTTACTCATATTTTTGTTTTTCTTTTTGTTCATTGCAGTCTGCTTGTTCATTTCCCTGCACTGGAAGTGCATTCTCACTGTGAGATAAAATGTCACTATAGCAGATGTCAAGGCCTGCTGATGCTCATCACATCCAATCCGATATAATGTAGCATGGTCTCGCACATTTTCTAAAATTGAAAATATCATGTTTGTGTGGAGGTTCTCCTGAGTTGAGGTAAATATCACTGCCTGTTCTACCTGCCAACAAATGTTTTTATTTTTAAGAACTTAAACTATGTAATAGTATTGTAACACTATTAACTTTTCTTTTATTGGTTTCAGGTCTACTTACTTGAATAATAATGGCATAAACTAAATCAGATGGTCGCAGCAAGCCTCCTAGCGACTTGATTTCAATAAGCCGCTCCCTTTCTTTTGAGGACTCTGAGTTTGGCCGTACCAGGCTCTCTGCACAAACACTGCACGAGTTTGCTGGCTTCATGTTTTTGACCTTGAATGAGATATACCCAGCTATCAGGCAAAGTGCAGCTTCATCGATATTACATGCTGACGTTTCTGGGTTGAAGTTTGTACAAGTTTCATCAGGTGATTCTGCAAAGCCAGACTCCTCAACAATACTATTTATAATATCAACAACTTTTTGTTTATCCTCTTGGTTTTCATTATTTTCTAGATCTTGCAGCTGGACAAGTGCTTGAAAGAGTTCCCCACCAGAAACATTGCTACCCTTGGGAGGCTTCACAAGAGAGTAGAGAGACAGAAGTCTATACAACTGGATAAACAGAAGTGGGTCAGGGTGGGAGCCTGATCCACAGGCTGTCCTTATCTCTCCAAAGAAATGCTGTTGGTGAATTAAATGAAGTAATAGGTAACATCACTCAAAATAATAGCAATTCATACTAAGTACATTGTAAAGTTTGATTATTACCTCCAAGGCATCTTGATTGAGTCTTCTTGTCATCAGGAATTTGAATCCTACTTCCTCTGTAAGATATTTTACAAGTTCCAATGTGGCTCTTACTGTTACAGTCAATCCTAAAAATGCATCTGTAGTAAACTCATCTGAGGCACCAACAAAAATTCTTTCTTCACTCGTCTTCGTTTTTCTCTGTTTTACAACTGATCCTTGTGGAACCACTTTCTTAGACCTTGGGCCATACGGATGCTTCACTTTACTAATTTCATGCATGTTGGATAGGTAATCTAAGAAGTCAGTGAGAATCTGAAATTTAAAATAAGGACGTCTCTATCAAGTTTTATATTTTGCTGTGTTACAGATACTACATCAAATTAAGTAATACCTTGTTTTGAGGACAGTCTGGACTTGCTTTAAGAGAATGCAGAACATCTTTTGCGTTCATGGCCTTAATAAGATCACCCATTCTTTCAATAAATTTAATAGTTGGGCCACTGTCTTCCAGTTCAGGATAAATATTTCTCTCTTTTAAATATTTCATGGATGATAAAACATTACTACCAAAAAACTAGACATAACAAGAATAATGTCTTGAATTTTATATCAAAAAGGTATGTAATATTAGAATTGCAATATTTTATGAACTTACCTCAAAAGCCATCTTGACATTCATTTTCTGATAGTTTGATGGCTTCAAGTGATCTGATTTTAATGTCCAACACTGTTTGATGCCAAGTTTTTCATTATGTTTTATTACAGTTTCCCAATGAGATAACTTAATCACCCCATCTGGTAACTTCAAAAAGATAAGAAAGAAGCAATTTGTCAGTATGTTCCACGATGGTTTTTTCACATTGTAATTTTCACAGTACATAATATAATAAGTGAAATACTTACGGACATCTCTTTTCTTGAAACAACTCTGGTCCACATAGTTTTGACCAGATGGGGAAAATCTGAGGCAAACCAGAGTTTTTTGTTTTTGTCACCTGGATGCTCTGTACAGGATGATGTGATGTTAACTCCAGCAAGCTTCCACATGGCACGGTTCCAACGAGCACCATCTGTTGTCACTATGTCAACTGTGAAACCTTGGTTATAAAGCAGGACAATGGCCTCCACAATCATCTTTCTTAATATATGTCCTGGTACAGCTGCTGAACTTAGAAATGCACCCAAAGTTTGGACCCATTGCCCTTTAAATGGTTGGAACATCAAAACAAGGCCATGGTCTCCTTGCTTTTCCCTTTGCTCAGAAGGAGTGTACTTTCCAAGGTCTACAAACCCATGAACCTTGCACAGATCAGCTCTATAGGTAAGAAGTGCATCAAGCTGCATCTCATCTAATAATAGGCATCCTGAAAAAATGGTATAAAAATAGTAAGTTAGAAACACATTTTAGAATCTTAAAATTAAAAACAGGTTTTTGTGTCAGCCTACCATGCCTCTCAGATGGGTCAAAACTTTTGCCTTTGAGACCCATTACTTTAAAAATATTATCCTGAAAACCATATTCTGCTTTGAGACCTTTCATATATTTATTAAGTGTTTTCTCTGATGGTAATGGTAGTTTGTTATCTCTTATTAATTTTTTATAGAGAGCATGTCCTTTTATTCTCATTATTAAACAATCGTAAATAAACCCTCTTGAATATCTTCTCCCTTTAGAATCTTTGCACTTTGCAGCCATGAATATGTTTCTTGCGAGCTCCTGTTGCTCAGATGGCAGTGAATTTATAATAGTTTCACGGGTCTCATCTGAGGTATTTTTGAACTTTTCGAAACAGTCTTCTAGCTTTTTTTTTGAGAGAAAGAATCTGAAATATTATTCAGTGGTCAAAACATGCAGATGTAATTCCTGGAAGTTAAAAATTTACCTTTTGATATTTTTACCTTTCTACTCCTTCTCTTGCTTTGTTTTCTGTAAGATGCTGACTTTTTCTGCAGTTTTGCTGCTTTATCTACTTTTTCTCGTTTACCTTTTTGGAATTTTCTTCTGTGTACTCTACATGACAAACACCTCTTTGTTTTTTTGTGAGGGTTGCAGTTAATATATCCCCAGCAAGTTTCTGATCTCTCTCCAAGATCAGTTGCCCCAATACAAGGACTTAATCTATCTATTTTCTGTATGAATTGTTCTAGCTGCTTTTTACTATGTATAAGAGGAGGGTCACGGTATGCAATCTTTCCAAACAATACATTTGGCGTCATAGTTGTGTTGAAAACTACAGCCCTATCAGTTTCAAAATTAACATTTGTATGGATGAAAGCTGTCTTTTTATCAAGAAACTGCACTGCACTCCAGGTTTTGGTGGGAAGAGCCACCTGCATATACTGCTGTCTCAAAACTTGTAGAGTGTAAGGCATTTCTTTTGCATACGCATGATCATTATAGTCCTCAATTTGCATTCTAAAATTAACAATAACAATCAGATAATGATTTTATAAGCAGTGTAGACACAATATTTTAAATAACAACCATACCTTGGAGTGGATATCCCTGATTGAGATGTCTCAGTATCACTAGTCTGTTCACTTGAACATATTGTGCTTGCAGTTCCTGAGTTACTAATTGTACTTGCCGACCCAGACCTTACAAGCGAAAGCGAGTAATGTATTATTGTTATTTTTTAGACATTACCGAAGAAATTGCCTTTGTAAGTTTACTATAATAACCATACCTATTACTTTTAGATGTAGTTGTAGTAGAACTAGATGTATGAGAATGTTCAGAACTTAATTTTGCAGGTGGTGAAGCGGTGCTTGCAGACACTTTATTTATGTAAGTAGTTCTAGCAGAACTAGATGTATAAGAACGTTCAAAACATAATTTTGCAGGTGGTGAAGCGGTGCTTACAGACACTTCATTTATATCAGAGCCAGAATTTGGTGTCATACAAGTATGAGTTGATGCTTGATCATCTCTTATTTCTTCAGAACAATAACTACAAGAAAAATGGAATAAGTGTACTTATTTCAGTGAAATAGAACAAATCACAAACAATGTGTAAGTTGTGTAAGTACCTGTCTAAGTAATCAGGAATTATAACTTTTGGTGGGGAGCTGTGCCGTGGGGAAAGTTTGGGACTGGAACCTTTTCTAATCCCTCTTTCACTTTCCAGAGCACCTGAAGCTCTGTCCAGAAATCTTGAAGGTATAACCCCTTGAACCAAGTGGGGCACTGTTTTGCTTTGAAATACTGAACCATCAAGCAGCTTGATTTCATTATACCTAATGACTTGGTCGTGCCAAAAATGCAGAGAGCACACTTTGCTATTTTTTAATAAACCTGGTAGTGCTATTTTCCATTTACCAAACTCTGTCTGTAAAAATATTAGAAACTAATTAAACTCATTATTGGTTCTCAAAATTAATTTTCTATAACAGTCAGTTGCTCTACCAACTTCAACAGGACTGTTCATCAGCCACTGTATATAGGGAGACCAGCCTAACGTCACACTTTTCAGAGCATGAGCAGCATAGGAGTTTACAGGCGAGAGGGGGTTAGGCAAAGTGTGACCTTAGGCTGGTCTGCCTATACAAGAACCTTATCTATATAACTGGTATAAAAGGTTTTATCCACCTTGAGTTTTAAAATTTCAAAATGACAAAAGGGGCATGTGAAATCAGCTGATTGCGTGACTAACTTAAGAATCAGCTGGTGCCTTTGAAATATGGAGGTCGGCCGTCAGCTGGCGACTTTGACAATGAGCTGATCGCCGCAATCAGGACACATCAGCTGACAGATTTTAGTTCACAGAATTACTCACTTCATTTTTCGGAGCTTGAAATAGCACTGGCTTTTCGGTTCCGTCGTTATCTTTTCGCTTTCTGCCTGTGGTGCAGCCCGGCACACAACACGTTCGGGGCATTTTACGGCGCTGAAGACTGTTACGCAGTTTGAGGAGCAATTCAAACGAGTACGAACGCGAACCGAATCATAACTCCCGCTCGTGGTTCATGGGCGCAGAAGTGTCACAGATACCAGTCAATACACGATATTGAAGTAGATTGAACCTTTATTCTTTTTTTATGTGTTGCGTCTTGCGACAAATGTAATATTGCATTAATTAATTAAATGTATTGTTCCATGTTATACGAAATTTAGTGAGTCTGGCATATTCAAAGTCCTGTTCGCTCCCGCTAGTCCTACGGGCAGGGGTGGGGGAGGGTGCGATCGTCAATTGTCTGGGAATCGGTCGATGGTTGCGCGCTCTGGTGGCGCGTGCTGAACTACGAACCTGCCGCCGTTCCGCGGCCCTCCGCCAGGGCCGAGAGCCGACACCGTATTATCTACATCGTGGTTCGGCCTCAGATGGAACGGTCGAACTCGGACTTTATTTGGCAGCAGTTGGCAACACTGAATTACGCTCGTCGAAACGATTTTAACGATATATGCGTCGAGGGGTGTCGAAAATTTCAAAAACTGTCGAAATATGTCGACAATTTTCGAAATATGTAGAAATACGTCAAAAAAGTCGAAAAATCTCGAAATATCTTAAAAATGTTGAGGTATATCGAAAAATATGGAAAATGTCGAAAAACATCGAAAAATATCGAAAAATGAGGGATAATGTCGAATAATGTCGAAGAATATCAAAAATTGTCAAAAATGTTTACAAATATCAAAATATGTCGGAATATGTCAACAATGTCGAAAAATATCAAAAAACATCGAAAATTATCAAAAATGTCAAAAATTATCGAAAAATATCGAAAAATATCGAAAAATATCGAAAATGTCGAAAAATATCGCAAATGTCGAACAATATCGAAAAACAACGAAAAATGTCGAAAATATCGAAAAACATCGGAAAATATCGAGAAATGTCGAAAATAATCGAAATGTTTGAGTTTTGACGATTGGCAACACTGAAAATTGAAAAACCGGTTGGCACCACTGAATTGCGCTCGAAAAGACGGTTCTAGAGAGGTGCGGGTCGATGGGGTTCGTAAAAGTTGAAAAGTGGGTCAATTTTGGGTGCTTTTTACAGTGTAGTCGCGAGTTGGGTCCTTTTTATCGAAAAACGGTGGGCGCCATTGAACTGGACGCGAAAAGACGCTTCCGGGGAGGTACGGGTCGACGGGGTTGAGAAAAGTTGAAAACTGGACCAATTACGGGTGCTTTTTACAGTGTAGTCGCGAGCTGGGTCCATTTTTTCGTAAAAGGGTGTGCACCATTGAACTAGACGCGAAAAGACGATTCCGGAGAGGTACGGGTCGACGGGGTTGGAAAAAGTTGAAAAAAAAAATTTTTTGTTTATTCCGTGAAAACTTTAATAATTTTTTTCAGTGCCTTAATGAGGGTTGGCAGGATTTGCACCAGGCGTTTCGGTGTCCAGGAGTGACCCTTAAGATACCCTAAAAATTTCAACTCTCTAGCTCAACTCCTTCGAGTGGAACAGACAGACAGACAAACAGACAGACACCAGATCGATTGCATAAGCCCGCTCTGAAGCTTTTTCAAAGCAGAAGGGCGGGCTAAAAATTACAAAATTGTATGGTGTCCTCAGGGGTATCTCGGCGAGCTGCGACCCTCTGGCCGAAAAATTCGTCCGTTTTGCTCTTTCTCTTACCGTTTAGCCGCTACAGCGGTAAATGTCGACGAAAAGTCGTCAAAATGCATGTTGGGTGTCGTTTTCAGGGTAATTTGTCGAGATGCGACCTTTGGCCGAAAATTTTGTCCGTTTGGCTCTACGGAGAACGGTTTGGGCGCTCGTCCCCTTTTCGTTAAAATTGGAAAATCGGTAACATAATGTAGAGAGTCGAGCGGGGGTCCAGGGGGCGGCAGCCCCCTGGCTTAAATGAGTAAATCTTAAATCATGCAGGCTCGTAATAAAGAACAGCGGGGGTCCAGGGGGCGGTAGCCACCCGGCTTAAATGAGTACATCTTACATCACTCAGGCTCGCAACAAAGAATAGCGGAGGTCCCGGGGGCGGCAGCCCCCTGGCCGAAACGAGTAAATCTTAAATCATGCACACTGTAAAATTCTTACGAAGAAAATTATTCGCAGCGTTGCGAAGGATTTGGCTGCTTCGTAAGGCTTCGCAATACGAAGTATTTTCTTCGCAAGCCCCGCCTTGCGAAGAAATTTCTTCGCACACTACGAAGAAAATGCTTCGCAATACAAAGCAGCCAAATGCTTCGCAGCTTACGAACGATTTTCTTCGTAATGCGAAGCATTTCTTCGCAAGGTTTTAACAGTGCAGGCTCGTAACAAAGAAAAGCGGGGGTCCAGAGGGCGGCAGCCCCCTGGCTAAAACGAGTAAATCTTAAATCATGCAGGCTCGTCAGCGCCGCAGGCCTAGGTAGATGTACCCAGGCTCGTCGCAGCGTAACAGTGTTTCGCGAGATATCGCGAAGCCTGTTACGAGAGACGGTGTCTGGCGTACATCTACCTAGTATTTATCGAGCTGGAAGCAATTGGCAGACGAGGGTTTGGACGAAAAAATTAAGAATAGCTTGGCTTTCGTGATACTGTGGGAATGGATTGTGCGTGAGTGTATGTGTGTGGATGTGAGACTCGCTAAAATGTCGGAGAAAAACAGGTCAACATCTTTTCCGTAATTCGGAAAAATATTTTAAAAGTGCGCACATATGTAAAATTTGATTGGCTGAGCGATAGCGAAGCCTATTACGCCACTGGAGTGCTAAAAAAGTTTAGTGTCCGTGTGTCTGTCTGTCTGTCTGTCTGTCTGTCTGTCTGTCTGTTAGTCTGTCTGTTAGTCTGTCTGTGTGTCTGTTCGCACGATAACTAGAGAACGAGTTAAGATATCGATCTCACATTTTTACTGTAGCTTCTTGGCCTAAAAAGCTCGGACGAGTTCAAATATGAACACTCTAGCTCAAAAATTGACCCTGCTAAAAATTAATTTATATTTTTTTAAAAAATAGGATTTTAAAAATTGCAAAACTTTATGGTTTTCTAAGGGGTATCTCGACGAGTTGCGACCCTTTGTGCGAAAATTTCGTCTGTTTTGCTCTATCTCTTACTGTTTACCCACTACAGCGGTAAATGTGGACGAAAAGTCGTCGAAATGCATGTTGGGTGTCGTTTTCAAGGTAATCTGTCGAGATGCGATCCTTGGGGCAAAAATTTTGTCTGGTTGGCTCTGCGGAGAAGGGTTTTGGGGCTCGGGCCCTACGCGTAAAAATTGGCAAATTGGTTACATTATGAAAAGAGGCGAGCGGGGGTCCAAGGGGCAGCAGCCCCCTGGCCTATTTTAAATAAAGAAAAGCGGTGGTCCAGGTGGCGGCAGCCCCCTGGCTTAAATGAGTAAATCTCAAATCATGCAGGCTCGTAATAAAGAAAAGCGGGGGTCCAGGGGGCGGCAGCCCCCTGGCTTAAATGAGTAAATCTTAAACCATGCAGGCTCGTAAAAAAAAAAAATACGATTTTACGAAATCCTAATAGGCACGAAGTACGTCAATGTTTTAGTTTCATGAAATACTTAGGCGAATGGTTTATGCGTGGAAGCATTGACTTCAAAATTTCCAGCCTTTTGGATTATATTATTGAATTTATTTTATCTCACGGTTTGATCAGCGTCACTAGTATAGCGGATCAAATGCAAAAGTTGAGCTCTCTAGCTCAAACGATTTAGAAGTTAGTCTCTCAGTAAAAATTGTCCGATCAGCTTGATTTTTGAAGTAAGGGCGCGTAGTGCAACGAATATTAGAACACTGCTTTCACATTTTTGTTTGTTCTTCCAAAAGATATTTTTAGAACTACTGTACATGAGTTGAATCAACAGCCCCCTCCCCCCCCTTTCCCCAGTCACGGTCCTCCGGCCCTCCTCCCCTGCGCGCCGCGCAGAGGGGCAGCGAGGGGCCGAGCGGGCGAGTACCTGCGACAATGCCGATTCGGCTTGGCTCGCCTTCGGAACTGGCACTATTCGCAGTCAGCTGGAGGAGGCGCCGCCGCCTTATAAACAGAACCGAGCGCGTTCGAGGTGGGAGTGCGCAGTCCTCCCTTCTATGGTTCTAGGCTGGGACCTCCACTCAACAGAAGAAGGCTGAGGGAGAGGCGCCGCCCCCTTCGACAAAACGGAGCGCGTTTGAGGTGGGAGTGCCCAGTCCTATCCCTGTCGTGGTTCTAGGCTGGCTGGGACCTGCACTCAACAAAACAAGGCCGATGGATCTGCGGCTCACGCGTCCACCTCGAGACTTAACTCGCGTCAAGGCGCCCTTAACGCACCAAGCGAATTTAACTATTCAGTTTCGCTGAATGAAATGTTACACAGCCGAAATGAATGAGAAAATAGCAGTTGTAGACCTGCAGAAATCGTTTTGTTGAGTTTCACGGAGGACGGAGGTTCAATACGAAGGAACAAAAGTTATTTACGCAAAAGATACTCGTAAATGTAAACCATTTCAAGAATTCTGCTCACCAGATTGAAGTCAAACTTACCAAAACGTTATCTGCAGGTATACAACAACTATTAACGCATTCAATTCGCCTTGTAAACGTTTATCGCTTGGGCAAGATCGGCTGCGGCCAGGAGCGGGCCATCGTCAAGAAATAAAAATATAAAATTCTAACGCTAACGCGACAAACGTCCCCCTTGGTTTGAACACTTACCTCAAAGTCAAAAAGAATTTAATAATATAAAGCCAGAACTATTGGTGATAGCCAAATCATGAATTTTATTCGCCAGACATCGGGCGCACATAATGTCGCCCAGCGGGCCAGCTGTCAACAACGCGCCTTGACAACCACTGAATCGAACCACCAGCCAAGAATTAAAGGGTTCTAGTTTCACATTTGCCACACACTTACCATTAAATGAAATAGAAATTAAAAATATTAGGTCAAAACTCTCTGTGAGAGCCCAAATCGTGAATTTTATCCGCCTCACATTTCCACCACAAACATGGCGCCGAGCGGGCCAGCTATAAACAATGCCGCCTTGGTGTCCACTCAAACCAACCCAAAATATATTTTGCTAGTTTTATATTTATTAACGACGTAAAATGATGTTGCAGGCCTTTACCAAACAATTATGGGAGCCTCTACGCATTGACAGGAAACACAGAGGCAGACTAATTTTTATCTGTGACTGAAAACATGAATTGAGGACTGACTCTGAGGTTGGCGATCTGTTATTTTTTGGTAAAAATGAAGTAGGTTTCGAAAGGGCGGTACGGTGGTCACGTGCGAATTTCAGTGGTGTCATCTCTTTCTGGCGCAGTTAACTGAAGCAGAGCTTTGTTTGAACGCAGACTTTGGAGGTTTCTCTTTCGCTCCGCTGACGAGTCGAGCAACCAGAACTTCAAATCAAATTTCCAAAATTTCTGTAAGAGCGATTTTGATAAAACTTCGAAATTGAAATAAGAATATACAATTCTATAACTGCTGTAAATTTTATCAAAATCCCTTGGGCCAGATTCTTTTGTCCCATAGGGGTAATGTAAAACAACTGACTAACGTTTCGACTGATTTTAAAAGGCAACTTCGTTGCCTAAAAAAGCGGGGGTCCAGGGGGCGGCAGCCCCCTGGCTAAAACGGGTAAATCTTAAATCATGCAGGCTCGCCAGCGCCGCAGGCCTAGGTAGATGTACGCAGGCCCGTCGCAGCGTAACAGTGTTTCGCGATCTATCGCGAAGCCTGTTACGAGAGACGGTGTCTGGCGTACATCTACCTAGTCAGTAGCTCTTTGGCATTCGTGGAATCAAGATGTTTGTCACGTGCGTTTGCATCATGACATGGTGTCATTTCACAAATGCCTTCCCGGCGGAAGTAAACAGTACCGCCGTGCCAGCTGAAGAAAATAATAATAATAATGTAGAAATATCGTGGAGTGTTGGAGAGATAACATTTGCTTCAATTGTTATGTGCCTGTATATTTTTGCTATATGTTTTGAAATCATCATTTTTTCTAAAGCAAGTCCACCTCCTATTTTGCAAAGTACATCGTGGGAGCCTGTGCTCGTATCTCACCGGGGAGAATGACCGCTTCCCCCAGAGTAGGAGGGAGAGAGCGGGGGAGGGTAATAGGTAGAGGTGTGCGAACACTTCGAATTCGAATCGAATCGAATCGAAACAGTCCCGATTCGATTCGTATCGATTTCGAAACAAGCAGCTTCGAAATCGAACAATTCGAGTGAAGTAAAGTTTTCAAGTTCGAATCCGAATCATAGGATGCGCGCTTGAACCGCCGCTCCCCCCTGATCTACCCTCCCCATCTCTCCTCTGGCCCCCCCCGCCCCGGCAGCCGCTATGTGCCACTCCCCCCACCCACTTTTTCCTCCCCCCGCCCCTTCCCCGCCTCCTCCTCCACCTCTACACCATCGTATAGTTATTTTTAGAGTACTTTTAAAACCTCTTACATTTTAAGGTCTACATTTGATTCGATTCGATTCGGATTCAAAATAGAAAGATTCGATTCGAGGAAAAAAACCTAGATTCGATTCGATTCGGGGGAAAAAATTTAAGATTCGATTCGATTCGAGTATAAAAAAGGGTGATTCGCACATCTCTAGTAATAGGGAATTTCGGCGGGGCTACCTGGCAAAAAGGGGGGGGGGATGGGGGAGGGGTGTGAAGAGGAGGGTGGGTGTATTCAAAACTCGGCGGACCCTTGCAGAATCCGACGCAGAAATCCGAAGCCAGTCTGCTCTTGTCTTCCGGTGGAATCGCTTCGGTTCGGCAACGCCACGTTAGTGAGTGGAAAAAATTCAGTGCAAAAAGTGTCGTGTAACTACAGGTGTCTTATTAGTGGTTTGTGTTGATTGTTTTTTTTTGTGTGAACAGATTATGATCGGAACAAGGAAGGTTGTTATGCCTCTGCTCCAGGCAATGAGCACCACGGCTCTGCTCGTGCTGTTCATGATTTTGGGGGAACTTGGGCTTGGCGGCTGTTCCTCATACGTGAGGGAGGAATTGGCGTGGCGGAGCGTCACGTATGAGGACGGGGTTTTGATTTTATAGGAAGGGTGCCTGGAGGGCCTCTCCGAATGGGCGCGGTGGTTTACGGTGCCTGTCCGTGAGCTTCGCGTCGTGACGTGTAGGGACGTGTCGGCCCAGGAACTGGAGAGCAGCTTGAATGCTCTCGTAGTTTGCTGGCCTGACATGTCCTGCATTAAAGTTTATAATGGCTTCAATTCGGAAGTCCCCGTCTACGTCAAGGGGTTCAGGCCTGTTTGCGGGTACGTTTTCCTGGATTCGTCTTTCAGCGACGGATTCTGCGAGATTATATTGAGGAAATCGTCCTGGACGCCGAGCCGACTCCTTGACGTGTGTCTTAGGGACGTAATACCAGCTGAATTACAAGAAGAGATTGAGGAAGGTGGGGGGCTGGAACCCCACGTCCTTCAGACGGCAAAAATACACGAATTAATAGAGACGGAGTTCATTTCGGGGGGGCCCCTTAGGTGAGGAGGGGGAGGGCGGGGGGAGGGCGGGGGATGGAATAGGAGGGGGAGAGTGGATGGGGGTAAGTGGGGGTGGGGTGGGGCAAGTCCAGAATCCCCCCGCAGCCCGTGGTGCCGCCATGATGATGCCAACCGTAAAAACGTAAGTGTGTTGACGATTTTTTTTTAATTTTTTAAAATGTCCTTACGTTCGTAAAATATTTTGTGCTTGTGCAGGGCTCTCGGGGGAGAAGTTACACCGCACAGAATGGATTCTTGTCGTGTGACACAGCAGGCGTCACGTCAAGGTATGATATGCGCAGAGCGCAGTCAGGACTGTTTGGCGTGTATATAGTGATGTCGGCCATTTTGATGTCTGATAATAATCCTGTCTGTGTGCAGGATGGTGCTGGATGGAGCAAAGCAGACGACGAATAGGCCGTGTCAGAAATCTTGCTCGATGTAAATATCTTTTTCGTGATTCGGTTTCTTTTACTTTGATAAAGACAAAATTTTATCGATCTGTGTTTTTTCTTTGATTCCAGATTCCAACGTGACTGATTTTTCTCCCGAGAGAGTATGAGTGAGTGTGTGAGTGAGTGAGTGCGTGTGTCTAATATTTCATATGGGGCTAGGCTTTTTTTTATATGCATGTGTAAATATTTTATTTCAAGGTGTAAATATTGTACCAAGCTTTGTTTCAAGTGTAAATATTTAAACAAGTGTTTTTTTAAATTCATTTTTTCTTCTTTAAATAAATTGAATCTTGTCAGCATTTTAAAAAAAGCTTGGTTATGTTTTCATTTTTTTGGTAAATCAATATCCATCTTTTATCAGATAAGTTCAGATCAATCAATACTTCTTTTTTCAAGGGGTCATCAAAGGGTAAATGACGACAAAAAAAAAACGGGATTAACTTACAATGTTATGTTTATTCAAAAAAGAGCAAAAGCAAAATAATAAAACTGTACATATTATTACGAAGTCTTATGATGTACTTTGTTAGATATATACAAAAACAGTGGTTCACTTCTCCGCCTTAGGATTAACTTACAATGTTATGTTTATTCAAAAAAAGAGCAAAAGCAAAATAAAACTGTAAATATTATTACGAAGTCATAAATAAAAAAACAGTGATTCACTTCTCCGCCTTCATTTTCTGCCACTCTTCAATAATTTTTATTTTTAAGTATGATGTGTGATAAATGATGAAACTATTCGTTACAGCTGTAAAGTCTACCATCGTTTTTGACAGGTAATAGTCCAACTGACTACAAAACTCTACAATTTCCTCGGGTGCCTTTAGCAAGGCTTCCACAAACAGTGAATCAGGCGCTTTCTTAATGAAATCTAAAGTAAGTTTGTTATCTAACAATATTGTCGCGTCCAGGTCCGCCACCTGGCTATACCATCACTGCGCCCAGCGCAAAACTTTCCTCGTTAATAGCGTAGCTCCTAATTTATGTAGAGGATTTATTTTCCGGACCAACATATTAGTTTTTGAGGGCTATCGAACGCGATAACGTATGACCCTGTGAGTGACCTTGGAGCTGAGATGTTGAAGGTCAAAGTTGAAAGGTCATGAAAATTCGAAATTTTGGAAATTTCAATTTTTTATGATGCCATCGGATAGAGCAAGGCCGTACAATTTTTTCATTTGACTACATTGAGGGGTCTCAGACAACTCCTTCGTGTTCAAAATCGCGTTCAAAAATTGGTTTTTGAATTTTGACCGACTGTTTATAGGGGCAAATTGATTTTGAGGAACCCCTTGTGTTGCCCTGTTCCTGGCGCATCTTTTCCTTTTTTAACTTTCTTCTAGCTCAATTCGTTCAGGAGTTATGTGCAGGTGTTCAAAAAGTGTTCAATTGAACATAGCGGCTAAACGGTGCCCCTGAGTGGGGCACCCACTCAGAGGGTTGTATCTCGTGAAAACCTTTCGAATGGTATACGCGGATGTTCAATTGCGTTCAAAAAATTTTACACCTGTTCAATTCATTTAATATTGGTTATTTTTGGAAAACAGTCGATTGTGTTAATGCAGCTGTATTCGTTTCGTCGTGAGCTACAAGGTGGGAAAAAAAGGGCCTCTGTAGCTCAACTAGGTAAAAAGTTATTGCGGTCTAAATATTTTGCTTTCGGTGCATTGCGGGCTTACCTACCCGCTGGTTTGCAGGCGCTTGGATGCCGATCAGTGAAGTCAAGCAGCATTGACTGTGACTTCAAATTGGATGGGTGACCGCGGGCCAGCGAGTATTCTCTGTCGGACCTGGAACTGGGCGGCGCAGAAACTAAGCTTAAGCAATGTGTGGGTGGATGCCTATCCGCTGTTCTGCAGGCGTTCTCTCTTGGAACTTGACCTAAAAATTTTACTTTTAGTGCATTGCGGGTTTGCCTACCCAGTGGTTTAGGCGCTCAGATCTCGCCTAGCGAAGTCAAGCAGCAATGGTCGTGACTTGAATTTGTATGGGTGACCGCCGGCCAGCAAATATCTTATAAGCACGTCACTGGGTGACCACGGCTAAGCCTACTGGCTCGACTAAGGGCTCCAAAGCACAACACTGGGGGCTCACAGCTAAGCCAACAGGCTCGACCGAAAGCTTATAATCACGTCAGTGGGTGATCCCAGCAGAGCCTACTGGCTCGACTGAGGGCCTCGAAGCACAGCACTGGAGGCTCAAACCTGAGCTTGCTGGCTCGACTAACGCATTAAAGCAGGTCACTGGGGGCTTACATCAAAGACTATAAGCTATTTCGGAGAACGGGTAAAGAAGAAGAGCACGAAGAACAAAAGTGCTTCTGCGCATGCGCGGCGGCCGCGCCGCGCCGGTATGAGAAATCGCGCGGTCTGTTGCAGGTCTCGGAGGCCGGTCGTCTCTAGGATAGCTAAAATTCGTCAATATAAGATTAGATAATTACTTACTCGGTAATATGTGAAAATAAAAATAATTTTAGAAGAATTTTGAAGAGGTTTCGTTGGGATAATGGTGAGTTGTGCTGTCGGTGCGAAACATCGCAAGTAGACAAGCGTCAATATGCTGTTTAGGTTTCACAATTAACACTTGTTTAGAACTGATTTTACTTGTCATGAGATTAATGACATCTGTAAAGGATTTTCTTGACTGGATTATTAATTCATGAGCTTTAACGGCGTCCTCAAACTATACAGGTGAGAATGTAGCTACCAAAATAACGGTATAATGTTGTTCATATGTATTGCATTTTATGTACCTGGGTCTTATATCCTAAACATACATTTGTACAAATATTTTGATATTCTAATCAATTGTCTCCAAAATAAATGTGTTATTTTAATTTATTAACTTACAAACTTTAACATTAATTCTATTGACAAGTAGAAAAAAATTGAACTAACAAGTGTATATAAATATCTTTGTGAAAATACTAGAACTAAAATTACGTGTCTGCTTTGTCTCTGTATTTCAGGTAACAGTTTTGTCAGAAGCTCATCGCTCAAAGATAATGGATCTTCTAATGGAGTACCCATCCAGTCCTCTGCCAATGTGGATCAGTCTGATGACTCCGACACTGCTCATGATCTCACACCATTAACAAACTGTTTGGCACCGGTTGCTTTCCTAAATAATCAATTTATTACAAGCCTACACCAACAAGTAACACCAGAAGGCAATTCTACAGGTATTGTTTGTTTAAATTTTTAGTTTTTGTTTAGTATCATTTCATTAATTAGTTCCACTTTCTTATCTGCATGGACAGATGCCTAGTCATTGTGCTTTGAAGACTTTCTGGTTCATAATCATAGTTTATACAAAAATGTTTTCTGAAAGAGGAGGTTCATTGCTTGGAGAGCTTTTTATGTTTATTTAATAATTCTAAACTTACATGCTCTTTTTGAAGTATTTGTCAAGGAGAGCCTGCAATGATTCTACTTGTTTCTACTTGTCATTTAAACCTGTTTGCTTAAGCGAAATTTAAAATGGATGTGTGTCACCCATATCTTTCTATTTACCCCATCTCAGAGGAAAGTTTTTTTTATTTTCTTCTAAGATAAGCAGCTAGAAAGACTTCAAGGCTTAGCAATCAGGCATATAGTCAGTGTAGATCAAGAAGATGGATATTTTACTATGTATATTTTAAACTGAAAGCATAAGGGTGCTCCCACAATGCCTTGTACATAGCTGGTTTTCTTGACAGAATTCTCAGAGACAAGGAAGATTTATTGTTAGAGTTCAAGTTATTCGTGAAGGGGAAGTGTAATACTATCTAATAGAACTCAAATGACAACCAAAAATACAAATTAGATTGGCTGGGATTGCCAAGTTTTAGTTTTGATTCATAAATTAAGTATAATATTATTATTACATTTTTTTAAAGTAAATACTTGTATTGTTTGTTGGTCAGTTTGTTTATATTAGATACTTTTACTCTCTTCCTTTCTGAACAGCTTGAGCCCTAACAATAATTCCACCTCGTCTCTGAGAAATCTGTCTAGAAAACTAGCTATGTACAAGTCATTGTGGGAGCACCCTAACCACATGCTTTGTTTTGTTTTTATGTTGTAGGTCAAAGTAATGCCTCAAAGACATTTTGCCTGGAGGGTGAATCGTCTACAATACTTCCAATCCGTTCCTCTTCCCATTTTAAAAGGTCCAATGAAGCTTGCACTGCTGCCGTCACAGCAGCAGCTGTGGAGGATCAACTTTGTGATGGCTTTGGAAATCCAAATGTAACCCCAGAAAATAATGCTTTAAAAAATAATAAGCAAGGTAATTTTAATGAAGTTTCAAAATTACAACTTTGCTAAGAATACAGTAATTCTATTTTATATATTTAATAGGAACATTAATGTAGATTTTCTCTTATTTATATCTGTTATCATTGATAATAATTGATAATAATTGATTTGGTATAACAAGCCTGCTTTTCTGTTCTTACTTCACTTTTTTGTTTCACAGGAGAGAGAGTAAAAAAAACTCTATTTCAAACATCATCAAGACCCTCCTCAGAAACAGGCCGTTCACAAAATGCAGACACCTTTTCTTCTGATGATACAGGAATTGAATTACTCGGGGAGGAAGTACATGATATGGAGCCTTTTCCTTTGCACGATCCAAGCAGTGAAAATATTCAACTTGAAGAGACTCCTGACACTGGAGAGTTTGTGCACACCAATCCAGAGCTAAGTGACAAAAACCCTACAGTACCTGTGCCTTGGCAGGGTCAGAAAAGGAAACGTCAGTCAGCTATTAGTGAGCACACTCCTCCTAAGAAGAAATCCATCAACACAGAGCGTTGGAAATCTACTCAAGCAAAACTTGCATATAACTCTGGAATTGCACACACTTCCATGAGAGGAAAAGAAAAGAAGGCAAGAGAAGTTAAATCTGCTTGTGCACCAACATGTAGGAAAAAATGCAGTGTGAAAGTCTCACCAGAAGTAAGGCTGTCTTCATTCCAGAAGTATTATGGCTTAAAAGACAAGTCATTGCAATGGCATATGCTTTCCAAGTTGATAAAATCTGTTCCAGTAAAGCAACGTAAAGTGGTCAATGAAGACAGAGATGTACCGTATCGAAAGAATTCCTATGAATACTACCTTCCTGATAGTGATGGCAGTTTGATTCCAGTGTGCCAACCAATGTTCTTAAACACTTTTGACATAAGTGTGACTGTTGTCAAGACTGCTATGTTAAAAAATAGTCCTGACAAAAGAGGAAGGCATGCTAAGCCAAAAAAAAGGTTACCACCTGAATTAATTAATAATGTGAAAGAGCATATAAAACAATATCCAACAGTAGAGAGTCACTATTGCAGAGAAGTTAGTAGAAAACAGTATCTGGATGAGTGTTTATCTACTGCAAAAATGCATCGAATGTATCTCTTAGAGAGAGGAGAACAACCATTCACTGCTAACTTGAGACAGTATCGAGACATCTTTAATACATGCTTTAATCTTAGCTTTTTTAAACCTAAGAAGGATCAATGTGCCCTGTGTGTTGAATGGGAGCGGTCATCACCTGAAGCAAAAGAAAAAGAAAATGAACAATACCAGAAGCACATTGAAAACAAGAAAGTGGCAAGAGAGTTGAAAAAAGCAGACAAACTACGTAGTCTTAATGAAGAGGCAAAAGTAGCAACTGGAAAAAATATAAGAGTAATTACCATGGATCTTCAGAAAGTTTTATATTGCCCTAAATCAGAAGTAGGTGAGTTTTTCTATAAAAGAAAACTCTCATCCTACAACTTCACAATTTTTGATTGCACTACTGGCCAGGGATATTGCTACTGTTGGGATCAGACAACTGGTTTACGGGGCTCAGATGAAGTTAACAGCTGTGTACTGATGTATTTTGAAGAAGCTGTGAGCAAGGGAGTGAATGAGTTTTTTATTTACAGTGATTCATGTTCTGGTCAGAACAAAAATCAGTTCCTTTATTCTATGTACTACCTTGCCTCTAGGAAGTTCAATGTTAACATCACTCACCGTTATTTGGAAAAGGGGCATACCCAAATGGAGTGTGACAGCGTTCATGCACAAATCGAAAAGAAGACAAAGAAAGTTGACGTATTCACTCCTATGCAATGGTATGGATACATCAGAACTGCCAAAGTCCAAAAACCTGCCTATATTGTTAAGGAAATAGATCAGAAGACTATTCTATCCTTTAAAGATGCTGCCAAGTTTCTGGCATGGAATAAAGTTCCCACCTCCAAAGTTCGTGAGATCTCCTTTGATAGCACATCTCCTGATATTAAATATAAAGTTAATTTTGGAGATGAGAGTACTACAGCAAAAATATATTTGCCTAAGAAAGGAAGACCTGTGAACTGGCTCACATTTAAACTGAGTCCAGCCTACTCAAAACCCATACCCTTAGAAAGGAAGCTTGTGGATGACCTGAAATGGTATGTGAAGAAAGGCCTTATTCCTCAAAATCACCTTCAATATTACAACCATCTCTTTAGTCTTTCTGTAAGTAATGAAACTGCGGCTCAAGATGTACCCCAAGAAATTAACGAGCATAGAGAATTATTTGAAGATGATGACCCTGATAATGACGAACTTTAATATCTTAATACATTTCACTAGTCTGTCTTATATACTTTGTTTAATTGTTACCATTAGGTATGTGATTTTGAATATTTTTAGAACATAATAATTTTTTGTTCCTATTAGTTGCTCGCACAGAATATCTGCACTTTATTCTCTTCACTCATGGAGTGAACGGAACTTAAGTGAAGTCAAACTAGGAGTGCCAGATATACCTGTTGTTTTAAAACTTTTACCACTGACTTTGTGATTTAGAATAATTTAGTAGACAGCTTTGTCTAAGTTTTTTTTTATTTTTTATTTTTTTAATAGTTAGCTTAATGTAATTTTACACATGACTGAAACTACTTACTATTTTGAAACTACCACTACCTCAGTGTGGTGTTGGGAGCTTTAGGAAATCATTTAAAAGAAATTAAAGTTCTTACTGTATGGTTCATTATCAGCTCAATAAGACTAAAACACTTGTTTCTAAACTTTAACCACTGAGTTTGTGATTCTGAATAATTTGGTAGGCCTTTTTGGTATTGTTGGAGAGCTTAATTTATTTGTGTGCATGACTGATACCAAAAACTAATGTGTTACTTTTAAACATGCCACTATCGTAGTTTGGTAAAATTTAAGTTCCTATAGTGTAGTTGGCCATCAGGTTAACTAACAAGTCTGTACACATTTTAGTTTCTACCAGATCTCATATTACTTAGCTTTTAGTAAAACCATTAAAGGCTGTATGACTTATCCTGGTGATACAAGTTTAATTCCAGAAAATAAAACCCTTATGACCAAATGTTAACAGTGAGAAGGGGGAGGAGAGTGGGAAGGGCAAAAGGGGAAGAGAAGTGGACAAGGGAGGGAGGAAGAGGGGGCTATGGCTAGGCTTGCGCCTGGGTGACAAGGAGCTCCGAGTAAATGCACTGGTGAATCCAAGTGTACGAATGTCGCCCGCCTGCCCGGCCGGGACGGGCCGGGAGCAGTCCATGATGGTACTGGTGCAGGGTGCTGCCCTCGCGCCGGCGAGGCCCGGAGCCCGGCCGGGAGGAGGCCATGATGGTACTGGTGCAGGGTGCTGCCCTCGCGCGAACGAGGCTCGGAGCCCGGCCGGGAGCAGTCCATGATGGTACTGGTGCAGGGTGCTGCCCTCGCGCCGGCGAGGCCCGGAGCCCGGCCGGGAGGAGGCCATGATGGTACTGGTGCAGGGTGCTGCCCTCGCGCCGGCGAGGCCCGGAGCGCGGCCAGGAGGAGGCCATGATGGTACTGGTGCAGGGTGCTGCCCTCGCGCCAATAGTCCAGTGCAACTTTGTTTTGACTTAGACAAAATTCCGAACAGTACCAAATTTTGGGGGTCGTTTTATACATGTCTTGGGAGTGCGTAGCCAAAAGTCCCCAAAAATCCCACCGTGCCGATCGGCTCAAATCGTGTTCAAAGTTCAAAATTTTGAACATTTGCATCTAAATTGTTTTTTATCTCTAAAATCTGAACGGTAAGTCGTAGAAAGCTCGGCGACACGTCAAAATGTTCGTTGAACTGAGGGCTACAAGATGCAATAATAGTTTGGACCTATTTGAGTTTTCGAACCTGTCCAATTTGGCATCAAAAGTAATTTTTCGACTTTTTAAAAAACGTTCAATTTCTTTAAAGTCTATTTGCGCCGATTCTAGTCGGAAATCGAGGTTGCGGCCTTTTCGGAACGCTGTATAGGCATAAGCCTGGCGGTCAAAATGAGCTTTGAATCAGGGTCTTGCGACCAAAATTGACGGGGTTATGACCTGAAGACCGCGGTGCGGCGACGGCCAATCGGCCGGCCCGCCCGCCCCTCCGCCCACCGCCCGTAGTCTAGAAAGAATCATATTGGACCTAGACACAATTGGAGAACAAATGTTTCATAGTGGAACTTGTTCGTCTCGTCGAGTACTATAGCCTACCAAAAATCCCCATTTGCACCTGTTGAGGAATTTGAACACCGGGTGTTCAAAGTTCAAAATGCAGGGGTTTCGTAAATTGGCTATAAAATGTGAACTAATAATGGTATCGGTATGCGGTTTTCAGGAAAAGACGCTTAAAGGTCTGATCTACAAATCATGTTCTATAACTTTTTTATGTTTTCATCTAGTTTTGAACAGAAACGCGAGCAAAGTAAAAAGAAAAAAGAAGCTGTGTTCCAAAAGTGTTCAACTTTGTTCAACGCCGATTTTGTGCTTTATTGGCTGAGGGATTCAAAAAAGTGCCGTACAAAAGTTGTAGGCTGTTCTTTTACGAACAATTTATGCGCAACCGGATCAAAATCGGACAACAAATGTCTCCAGTATGCCCCGCGGCGCGCGGCCCTTTCCGGTGAGCACCTCCGGCTCGCGCATGGGCCTGGACGGCCCAGCCGTTTGAAACCGATTTCGACCAGTTAATATTCTAATACTACCTTATCGGGGTCGCTTTTTCTGTGTTTGGGTCCTAAAATGTTATTCCCCTACTCCCCCCCCCCCCTCCCCCCCACCCTTTTGCCTCTTCTCATTCCTTCTCCGGGTTCGGGCAGCGGGTGGAAACTCTGATGTCAAGATAGGCATCCAGAGATGTTTTGTACGCTCTAGATCTCAGAAACGAGAAGTGATAGGCGAAAACGGTGGGCATATTTCGAATCCTCATGAAATTTCACGGGGCGAAGGATACCTGTAGTGCTGATGGTAACTGAAATAGTCGATCATTTTGCATGTTGGATTTAAATCAGGCTCTAATCTTTGGCACCCTGGTAAAACCAAGGCGTAACTGTACGCTTGAATGAAGCAAACAGTTACGCTTCAAGACTTTACGCTTGAAATGAAGCGTACGAAAGAAATTCTCCTACACATTTATATATTGGACGAATAGGAGCAGATCGACCTGTTGCACTTGATTGCAAGCGATATCTCACTACTCTTGAAAATGGGGCGTAAGGCGGCTAGGATTTAGTTTCGCCGGTGAAATAACAGCCCTTTTTTTTTTTAATCAGCAAATTTATTTCTGTTTTGTTGTCTTTTTACTGACGAATCATTTTGATTATTTTCTAAACGTCTCGGCTTAAAAGGTTATACAGTAGATCAATGAAAGAATAATAACCAACAAACAGTTTACAGGTATTTAGAAGACTAATGTAACTTCCAAATCCTGAATTAAATATTGAAATTTATTTCTCTTCGACTTTTTCTTCAGGCACTAAGGGTGCTGACACATGGATCTATTTTAGAGCAAAGACCAGCCTCTAGAGCCAGGCTGAGTAGTGCTTGGAACTCGTGTTAAGGAGCTGCAGCGTCTGAGAGCTAAACTTTCCGAGGAATCCAGAAATGTTTACTGGAGAGACTTGAGGAGCTTTACCTTGTCCTATTTCCTACTTTCTCATGGAAAAATGATCGACTATTTCCGTAACCAGCGGCGCTATTTGTAGCCCGAGCCAGGTGCAATTCCACGAGGATTCCAAATATGGCCCACGTTTTCGCCTATCACTTCTGCTTTCTGAGATCTAGAGCGTACAAAACATCTCTGCATGCCTATTTTGACAACTGAGTTTCCACCCGCTGCCCGGACCCGGAGAAGGAATGAGAGGAGGCAAAGAGGGGGGGGGGAGAATATTTTTGTTATAGACCTGAACACTGTTTTAGCGACCCCGAAAACGTAATAGAATTTTCTCCGGTCGAAATCGGTTACAAATAGTAGAATGTAATATAGAGGTACTAAGACACGAACATCTCGCTGACCTGGGCGAGACTTTCTGCAGAAACCCTCTCTGCCTGCATGAAATATTTTACTGCATACCAACAAACTGTTTATTCCGCATTTCTTTAGAGTGTTCCAAGCAACTTTTTTCCCCTTCCGAAAGAAGGCCACTTTCCTATCGCAACTCGAAAATTCGTGCACAAAGGCCAAGAAGTGCTTCTTAAATAATTTTCACATGAATGAAGACATCTTTTACACCCGCGCGTCTGGGCCTCAGCATGTACACACATTCTCTGTCAGCATGATGCAGAGGGAAATGAGAAGGTCTGTGTCCTCCCCCGTGCCGCTAGCGCCCGAGTGGCAAACTATTATGCCTGAAAAGTAGGCAATTCACATAAACATCGAGCTAAATGGTTCAACGAGTGTGTCCTGTAAACTCAGCGTCCCTGAAAACGTAACTAATTTTTCCGATCGAAATCGGATAGAAATTATATAATGGAACATAGAGGTACCGTACTTAGGCCTTGGGCGTCCGCCATCTTGTATATGGAGCGTACGTGGTGGTTCGAACGGATAAAGCAATGCTAAGTATGGTTCAAAACGTAACAGTTCGCTCAAAAAGCATAATTTTCGTAGTATCAAGCGGAGCGGGCTGGGCTAGGCCGGCCGGGCCCATGCGCGAACGGAAGGGGCTCGCCGGAAAGGGCCGCGCGCCGCGGGGCATACTGGAGACATTTGTTGTCCGATTTTGATCCGGTTGCGCATAAATTGTTCGTAAAAGAACAGCCTACAACTTTTGTACGGCACTTTTTTGAATCCCTCAGCCAATAAAGCACAAAATCGGCGTTGAACAAAGTCGAGGGGTGAACGACTCGCCTGAGCCGTGTACCCAGTACTATATATTATAGGTATTATAAAAGTATTATAGAATATTATAGGTATTATAGAATATTATAAGTATTATAGAATATTACAGGATATTATAAATATTATGGTATTATAGTCAGTATTATAAGGTCTTATAAGGTACTATAAAGTCCGTGAGTAAAGTGGTGCTATCGTCCGACCACCGAGAGTTTAGCACACCAAATGACAAGGAAGGATAGGCTGGCCCATGAGTGCGAGAAAGAGAGAGAGAGATAGTCAATTCTTCCGGTGCACGGTGTTCTCCACCGTGTTCCGGTGGAACCACGATAGACGAAGGGTAAGGAACGGGGGAAAAAACCCTAATC
The DNA here is from genome assembly GCA_029379305.1 of Frankliniella fusca. NCBI lineage: Eukaryota > Metazoa > Arthropoda > Insecta > Thysanoptera > Thripidae > Frankliniella > Frankliniella fusca. The sequence continues at coordinate 96,135 of JAHWGI010000418.1, forward strand.
CTTCCGGCGGCCGGCTGGAGCGGTTCCGAGAACCGGCCCGGGCCGGGTCCCGGCACGGCCGGCCGCCGCCAGCGCCAGCGCCAGATCGCCACTTAGGTCGCCACTCGGCAGGTCAGATCAACACCTTCGTCGCCACTCGGCTCTCATCGCCACTTTTGTCAACAAACCCGACGTTTCGTCGCCACGGTGGCGACAGATCGCCACATCTGGCAAGCCTGGTCTTGTGAGCGACGGGCACGGTGGAGAGAGATACGGTGGCGACACGAGCCTACCTGCTAGGTGCTGGCGGCTGACCCCGCGGAATCGGTGCCGGATTCCTTTTCCCTGGGCGTCCACCAAGCGCGACGATCTAGCCTGGGCTATCTACACCGGCGGTTCAGCCTACCTGCAGCCTGGGCCGCGCACCCTGCCTGCCGGCCGCCCAGGATCAGCTTAGCGAGGCTGAGGTTTCACGCACTTCACTCGGCCGGCCGCCACGCCTCCCGGGCCGCCCCAACAACTGCTGAGCGTGAAGACCCGAGCCAGGCTAAGCTGATCCCGGGCGGCCGTCAGGCAGGGTGCGCGGCCCAGGCTGCATGTAGGCTGAACCGCCAGTGTAGCTGGCCTAGCGAGATGATTCCGGTGACCGCTCAGTGGAGCATGTCTCTCTCGCACTCACGGTGCGTTCCGTAAGGAGCGAGGGAGGTGCGAGAGAGACAGACCGACGAGAGCGATGAGCGGAATCATCCTGCAGGCTTGACCGACGCGCGCTCTGGTGGCCGCCCAGGGAAAAGGAATCCGGCACCGATTCCGGGGTCAGGGCAGGTAGGCTCGTGTCGCCACCGTATCTCTCTCCACCGTGGCGACGGGCCACCACCGGACGATTCGGTTATAGCGCGGCACGAGCCGAGCCGAAGCGAGCCGGAGTTCCCTCCCAGCACCTGTGTTAAAAAAGATGACGGTACTCTACGTCTCAGGCAGCACTAGTCTGCTACTGTTTTCTAGCGATTTATTGATTTGGAAAGGTGTAACTTTCGGATATTGCAGTGTATTATACCCGAATATTATAGGTATTATAAAATATTATAGGTATTATAGAATATTATAGATATTATAAAATATTATAGGTATTATAGAATATTATAGGTATTATACGGTACTATAGGGTCCGCGTACCCAGTATTATACGAGTCGGTCACCCCTCGAACAAAGTTGAACACTTTTGGAACACAGCTTCTTTTTTTCTTTTTACTTTGCTCGCGTTTCTGTTCAAAACTAGATGAAAACATAAAAAAGTTATAGAACATGATTTGTAGATCAGACCTTTAAGCGTCTTTTCCTGAAAACCGCATACCGATACCATTATTAGTTCACATTTTATAGCCAATTTACGAAACCCCTGCATTTTGAACTTTGAACACCCGGTGTTCAAATTCCTCAACAGGTGCAAATGGGGATTTTTGGTAGGCTATAGTACTCGACGAGACGAACAAGTTCCACTATGAAACATTTGTTCTCCAATTGTGTCTAGGTCCAATATGATTCTTTCTAGACTACGGGCGGTGGGCGGAGGGGCGGGCGGGCCGGCCGATTGGCCGTCGCCGCACCGCGGTCTTCAGGTCATAACTCCGTCAATTTTGGTCGCAAGACCCTGATTCAAACCCTGATGGAACCGGTGCGGATGAGTTGCGGATGTCTGTTTGGATGAAATGCGGACGTGATCGGGAGGTAGCGCGGATATCCGGAACGCATCCGATTTGAAACAATGGCGGATTTTGCGGACATCCGCTCTTTCCTGATAACGTCCACAGTTCTTCCAAACAGACATCATTCATCCACAGTGCGTCCGCCACATCCGCAGTGCATCCGAAGTGCATCCGCAGTACATCCACCACATCCAAAGTACATCCGCAACATCCAAAATACATCCGCAACATCCAAAATACATCCGCAACATCCAAAATATATCCGCAACATCCAAAATACATCCGCAACATCCAAAATACATCCGCAACATCCAAAATACATCCGCCGCATCCGCAGTACATCCGCCACATCCGCGACTCGTCCACAGTAATCGGCAGTGAGTCGTGGATGTACTGCGGATGTGGCGGATATTGCGGATGAACTGCGGATGTGGCGGATGTACTGCGGATGCAGTCCGGATGTGTGTGGATGCGGCCCAGATGTGTGTGGATGCAATCCGGATCCGGATGTGTGTGGAAGCAGTCCGGATATGTGCGGATGCAATCCGGATGTGTGTGGATGTAATCCGGATGTGTGTGGATGCAATCTGGATGTGTGTGGATGCAATCCGGCTGTTAAGGATGCATTCCGTAGGTTCACGGATACGTACGGATATTTTCCGAATGATTGCGGATGTGTTGGGGATGTAGGGTGGTTGGTGTTCATCCGTAACGAATCCGATTTGAAACAATTTTGGATATGGATATCCATATCCAGAATTTCGGATGCGATGTGGATATCCGAATGGGCTCCACAGTCCCATCAGGGAAGCTCATTTTGACCGCCAGGCTTATGCCTATACAGCGTTCCGAAAAGGCCGCAACCTCGATTTCCGACTAGAATCGGCGCAAATAGACTTTAAAGAAATTGAACGTTTTTTAAAAAGTCGAAAAATTACTTTTGATGCCAAATTGGACAGGTTCGAAAACTCAAATAGGTCCAAACTATTATTGCATCTTGTAGCCCTCAGTTCAACGAACATTTTGACGTGTCGCCGAGCTTTCTATACGACTTACCGTTCAGATTTTAGAGATAAAAAACAATTTAGATGCAAATGTTCAAAATTTTGAACTTTGAACACGATTTGAGCCGATCGGCACGGTGGGATTTTTGGGGACTTTTGGCTACGCACTCCCAAGACATGTATAAAACGACCCCCAAAATTTGGTACTGTTCGGAATTTTGTCTAGGTAAGGGGGTTATTTTGCAAAGTTGCACTGGACTACAACGAGGCTCGGAGCCCGGCCGGGAGCAGTCCATGATGGTACTGGTGCAGGGCGCTGCCCTCGCGCCGGCGAGGCCCGGAGCCCGGCCGGGAGGAGGCCATGATGGTACTGGTGCAGGGTGCTGCCCTCGCGCCGGCGAGGCCCGGAGCCCGGCCGGGAGGAGGCCATGATGGTACTGGTGCAGGGTGCTGCCCTCGCGCCAACGAGGCTCGGAACCCGGCCGGGAGCAGTCCATGATGGTACTGGTGCAGGGTGCTGCCCTCGCGCCGGCGAGGCCCGGAGCCCGGCCGGGAGGAGGCAGGAGGCCATGATGGTACTGGTGCAGGGTGCTGCCCTCGCGCCAACGAGGCCCGGAGCCCGGCCGGGAGCAGTCCATGATGGTACTGGTGCAGGGTGCTGCCCTCGCGCCGGCGAGGCCCGGAGCCCGGCCGGGAGGAGGCCATGATGGTACTGGTGCAGGGTGCTGCCCTCGCGCCGGCGAGGCCCGGAGCCCGGCCGGGAGGAGGCCATGATGGTACTGGTGCAGGGTGCTGCCCTCGCGCCAACGAGGCTCGGAGCCCGGCCGGGAGCAGTCCATGATGGTACTGGTGCAGGGTGCTGCCCTCGCCGGCGGTGCGCTGCGGCGGTGCCCGAAGCCCAGCCGAGAGCAGGCCATGATGGTAATGGTGCAGGGTGCTGCAATGGGGTGCTGCCCTCGCGCCGGCGAGGCCCAGAGCCCGGCCGGGAGGAGGCCATGATGTTCTTGGTGGTGAGTGCTACCCTCGCCGGCGGTGCGCTGCGGCGGTGCCCGAAGCCCGGCCGGGAGAAGGCCATGATGGTGGTCATGGTGGTGAGTGCTGCCCTTGTCAGCGAGGCCCGTAGCGAGACGACGATAGGGCACACTTAGGGCTATTGAATGATCTTTTGAACTACTCGATACCACAAACTGTTTAGGAACGGCAGCTGTTAAACGGGCCTTAAACCCGAGGGGGAATTCACTTCCGTAATACACTGTACACCTGATCCATGTATTACGGTGTAATACTCGTAATGTAATACCGAAATACTCAAAAATATGCCCTTCATTGATCAAATGTTCTGCGTAATACAGCTGTAATACCGTGTAATACCGAGTAGTCTGTACAAGATTTTTCAATGTGTATTCCCCCTCGCTTAAACCTCGCCTTAGACGTACGGTTCTTTTGAACGGTCATGCTGCATAAAATTAACGGCGAACAACAGGTGAACAAGCACCTCAAACCAAAGGATCAGTGCAGGAACATAGAACTGCCGTCGCGAATTATAATTTACTCGTCAAATCCGAGCCGGAACTACATGTTCTTGGTATGTACGTGTGCGGAAAGACCTAAAGATTTTTTTCAGTACATAAAATTTACCAAAACTCCAAAGCGCGATTTGTCATTCACTGTTAAACTTTCCAAACGGCTTTTCTCGGAACGAGCCCGGACGGACATCGGACTCCGTTCACGCGTAACTGTGAGATCAGACTACGTTCACTCGTCGCGCGGAGATCGGACTACGTTCACTCGTCGCGCGGAGATCTGACGACGTTCACTCGTCGCGCGGAGATCGGACTACGTTCATAGGACCCATCGATTTGCGGGTTTCTGTTATCCCCATTGCCATCTGAATTTGATAAAAATACTGATGAGTTCTCTTCAGTGTCACTTTACCATTTACATGTTGAAGACAAAATGTCTTCTTTTGTTTATTGGAAAGAGTTTTGTCAAATTCATTTGGATTACCTGCCCTTAGTAAATAAGGGCACTTGACCTCAAGTAGTTCCGTTCCAAAATTCCTAGTAATGATTCCATCAGGACTACATGAGAATTCTGGGCAACTCGAATTTGTCCACATTCCTGTAGTATTTATCTCCACTGAAGGATCTGTATTCTTCAATTTTTTTAGGTAATCTTCTCTAGCCTTAGGTTCATTTTTGGTACCATAAGTTGTTGCTGCATTGCCTCTAAACTTTTTCATTTGCCATAAGTGTTCTCTTAAAAAGTTTTTGTACCCTGTTGGTGTCATATGAAATATTCTCTTATTGATTGATGAGGGGAAGTAGAAACACCGCCGAGAATGCCACATAGGACTTTTGGATTGCCCTGATGTATCAGCCAACTCAATGGGACCTGTTGTGGATGTATCAAAGCGCTCCTTAGCAAATATTTTGCACATTTGAATCACACGTTTCACATTGTCCACTGACTCATTGTAGGATTCATAATTGAATTGGAGGTGGAGATCAAAAATATACTCAAAGTCATCGTCAGGATTATTGTCAGCACATTCCTCTGCATCAGTCTCCTCTTCAGTATTTGTCTTTTCCACAGCCTTTGCTGGATTCTTTCCTGAAGTTTTCCTCTTAGTTTTCTTTTTGGCTTTCTGCTGTGGCTCTGTTATGTACAATCTTTGAACTGACTTCAAAAAATTATCTTTCATGATCTCTAGCTCTTTATCAGTTTTGTGCTGCTCAGCAGTTGGTAATGGGCTGAAGCAGGAACGCATAGGATTTGTTGTTTTCTTATATGTTTTAGTTATCAGGCCAGGGTCCTTATTTTTACTACCATGACCCCATGAACATGCTCTGTCGGTGCAGGATAAAGCTGAAAACAAAGACAAGAAAAATCAATTAACATTACATTTTTCAGTCTAATCGCTTTAATCTTTTTCTTACAGGTTGAGTCTCTCCCTCTCAGGACCAAAGATTACAAAATCCATTTGCACCCAAACTTATCCCATTTGGAGTTTCGAAGCTATGTCACAAGGAGACCATAAAAAATTTAAATATTTCTCAGGAGTAACTCCCGGTGAATTCGAAGTTTTTTATGAGCTGCTGGGTGGGGAACATATATGTTCTAATTTGAAATATAATTATGATGACAAGACTCCGTTAAGGAACAGCTCTACAATCAAAATTTCTCTGAAGAGTAGACTGTTCTTAGTGCTGCTACGAATGAGAAAAGGCCTATCTATTGAAGATATTTGTGAAATGATGAAACTTTCTGTAGGACATTGCTCAGCTATATTTTATATACCTGGGTAAGGCTTGTGTCCATCACTTTCAAACGCATGTCAAAGTTCATGTTAGTGTCAGCCTCAAAACAAAATGAAAGAAAACCATCATGCTTTCTTCCTTTCAAAAATTTAAAGATAGTAGTAGATTGTGCTGAATTCCAAATTGAGAGATCTTCTAATATGCAACAGCAAGGGAACTGTTACAGTGACTACAAACATTACACGTTAGCAAAAGTTTGTTTTGCAATCTCATGTTATGGTGGAATTTCACTAGTAAGCAATGCGTATGAAGGAAGAATCTCAGACAAACAGCTAGTGCTTGACATGGGTCTGCTTGATCAGCTGGAGAAGGGAGATGCCATCATGGCTGACCGAGGATTTCTGTTGGAGGAAGAATGCCTAGAGAGGGGTCTTATACTCCCGAAACCTCCCACCATGGGACGTGGTCGTGATCATTTAACGCCAAGAGAAGTTGTGACTAAAAGTATTGCATGTGTGAGAATCTATGTAGAGCATGTCATAGGAAGAGTTAAAGACTGGAAAATTCTGCAACATCGCATAGAGCTACTGTTATTGCCAATTTTACCTGATATGATTGTCATTGCGTCTTTCATCCATAACTTCTCTAAGTCTTACATTAAGTAGTCTTTTTTCTTGTGTTATTTATTTGAAGCACTGTGATTTAATTTTAGCAGTAACCTAATGTGATTCAGTAAAATTGACATTGTATCTTTGCCAACTTTGTTATCTAGGATAGTCATTTGAAGTACTGTGATTTAATTTTAACAGTAACGTAATGTGTTTTAGCAAAATAGACATTTCATGAACAATTTTGCAGTCTTTGTTACCTTACCTTCATATCCTCTCTCTTCTATATGTCTTGTGACATACATTAGAAGGGCTGCTACATGGCTGCATCTTCCTAGGGACCGTTGCTTGCAGTAACATGTTGAATCCCGGACACTTCCTGACACAATCCTTATAGTCACAGTGGTAAAATATATTTTGTTAGCCATGGAAGCTTGTATTCTTCCCTTCACAAAATAAAAGTCTCCTTTTCGACAGTATATGACTTCAATGAGATGGTCACTCAAGAGAAATCTTTTCCCCTTATTAGGGATGTTAGTTTGCCCGACTGTATGAGCTACATCTTGGCTGAAACACTCATCTTCGTCATCTGAGAAATTAAAAGCCGTTGTCCAGTAAGGAGCAGTTTCTACCAAGTACACATGAGCATGACCCCAGTTGAATAGATTTGGGATATCAACACTGGAAAAGGCTCCCCACCCTACTAAGGGTAAAAATGGAGGCTTGCTTCCCTGATTCTAAAAAAGAAAGAAAAAAAAAACAATACCATTACTTCTCTTTTAAAACAAACTGAAAGTACTGACAGTTACTGAAATCTTTCCCACCTCCTCAAGTTCTTTCTTTTTTGGTTGTACCACTTAAATTTATCTATTGATGGATCAATTAAATTGTAGGTTTTGTTTTCCATTCTGCTGTTAATTCTACACAAATAACAAAGTCTCATTTACAGGAAATAGCTTATAAATAATACTAAAGTAAAGGGTGGCAGGCAATCATATCAGATTAGTACCTCTTAATCATTTCTGCTTTGCTCATCTTGGCTGTTGAAGCACCTCTGCACTTCAGCCAACGGGTAAGTTGTTTCAAAGAAAAAGAATCATCAACTGGATAGGGCAGCACAGCCCCTTCAACATCGGTTTCAGTCAACAAAGGGTCAAAGTTGTCAAGTGTTGTGAAGACCTCTGCAACTGCCAGCTGAAAGAGTGCATAATTATTAGGTGGATATCTCAATTTGCTATTTATAATTGATAATGCTCAATGCATTACCTGAGCAGTGAGATCCTTGCGTGTTTTTGGAGACCAAACAACACTTTTCACATTTTGGGGATCCACTGATTCCTCTACAACATCCTCATGAAACAGAAATGTAAAATCTTCAATCAATTCCTTGCTCTCAGTGCTAGCTATTTTGGCTGTATCACATTCATTTCCAGCTGCCAGAAATGCCTCATCAACAGATTCTTGCAAGATGATGTCAGTAGCAGTGTTATCATGGTTGTTATTATTCAGATCAAAGACTTTACAATAAACTGCTAAATGTAAATTAGCTTTAATGTCATGATTTAACAAAAGCTGTCCCACTTTAATTGATTGTGCCTGAAAATTTTTTGGGGAAAAATTAGGGCAATGTACTGGCATGACATCTGTCAAACAGTCTAGTGAGAGATGAAATGTGCAGACAATTATTACTTACAGATGCATCCTTGTACTGAAACCAGTAGGATCCACACTTGCTAATGGTTTGAAAATGTGAACATTGTTTTATAATTAGGCCAGTCAACTCATAAGAGCATCCTCCAAACTTCACTGTCAAATCAATATTAGGCGCACCCACAATATCCTGCACATTCAAAGATAAAATATTTGGTGCAAAGGTAATCATTTGTGAAATTTCTAGACTACCTTGGCATTTGTCACAAGTAATAATTTGAGGACTATTATATTCATTAATCCCTTGCTGGATGGATGAGTTTCTCTCCAGATGAATGGGATATGCCAAATTCAAATGGTTTTCCTCACTTGAAGTGTGACATCCTGCACATTTGTCTAGGGAAATTTATCAAGAAACAAATTGTTAAGAACACTCCAAGAGACAAAAACTACTGATGCTTTGAAATAATTACCTATAACTTTGATGACACCACAAAATATATCTCGAATGTCACATAGCCCATCACTTTCTTCTTCTAAATATAGTGTGAGAATGACGTCACAAAAGAATAGGTGAGCATCACCAAAATGGTCATCTGCCTCATAGCCTGAAAATTCATAACATTAATTTTGCACACCTTATCATAAGGATCGTAAACTATTGTTCATAAGTATAATACAGAATTTGTTTCAATACGGGTTTCTTTTCGGTAATTACATTAATCCAGGATGACCAAAGACACTACTTACACCCAATGCGAGAAATAATAGGCTCGGGATCAACAAGCTGCTTCAAACATTGCATATTATACATGTCTGCAAGGGACTGTCTGACAGATCCCATATTAGATTTTCCCTTCCCCAGCCATTCAACAAATGGTGGAAGGGAAAACAGCAGCTATTAATCATACAGAAAATTGGGAGCATTGCATAACATAGATTTTGAAGGTAAAAAATAAAAATTACAAATTTAATTATAATTTTTGTATTCATAGAAGACTGGATCTGTTTCTTTGTTATTTTTAAGTTAAAATTTCATGGATGTTGGTATCGGATGATTTATTTGTCTTACAAATAATTACCTCAAATACAGCACAAGCGTAGCCATTTGTACTGCGGTTCACTAAGCCCCCTCGGGGTGGATTACAAGGATTTTGTGTGCCTTTCTTCCGGAGATGCTTGGCCATGACATCATTCCGAGCATCATCCTCATCTTCAGAGTCCATCTAAAAGCACACAGAGAGGTTAGGCGGCATAGTTTGAGGACGCCGTTAAAGCTCATGAATTAATAATCCAGTCAAGAAAATCCTTTACAGATGTCATTAATCTCATGACAAGTAAAATCAGTTCTAAACAAGTGTTAATTGTGAAACCTAAACAGCATATTGACGCTTGTCTACTTGCGATGTTTCGCACCGACAGCACAACTCACCATTATCCCAACGAAACCTCTTCAAAATTCTTCTAAAATTATTTTTATTTTCACATATTACCGAGTAAGTAATTATCTAATCTTATATTGACGAATTTTAGCTATCCTAGAGACGACCGGCCTCCGAGACCTGCAACAGACCGCGCGATTTCTCATACCGGCGCGGTGCGGCCGCCGCGCATGCGCAGAAGCACTTTTGTTCTTCGTGCTCTTCTTCTTTACCCGTTCTCCGAAATAGCTTATTGGCTCGACTAAGGGCTCCAAAGCACAACACTGGGGGCTCACAGCTAAGCCTACAGGCTCGACTGAGAGCTTATAATTACGTCAGTGGGTGACCCCAGCTGAGCCTGCTGGGGGCCCGATTATCCCTCAACTCAACCGTGTGAGTGAAGGCTCGATTACCCCACCTTCCCCGCTGGTGTTGGCTCGATTACCCCGCAGGGCTTAAAGTATACAGGCTCGATTAACCCACCTTGGAACACTGCTGGGGAAAGGAAGAGGGAGGCTCGAATATCTTCCAAACCAACTTTGCTGGTGCAGGCTCGATTACCCTGCCTCGCTCCGCTGGTGGTGGCTCGATTACTCCGCCGCGCTTCAACTACACAGGCTCGATTAACCCATAAGCACGTCAGTGGTTGATTTTAGCTGAGCGTACTGGCTCGACTGAGGGCTTCAAAGCACAACACTCCGAGCTAACAGCTTAGCCTACTGGCTCGACTAAAGGCCTTAAAGCACATCACTTGGGACTTACAGCTAAGCCTACTGGCTCGACTGCTGGCTTATCAGCAGTTCAATAGGGGTCAGCAGCCAGTCCTACTGGCTCGACTAAAGGGCTTCAAAGCATAACACTCCCAGCTAACAGCTAAGCCTACTGGCTCGACTAAGGGCTCATCAGCAATTCAATACGGGCCAACAGCTTAGCCTACTGGCTCGACTAAAGGCCTTAAAGCACGTCACTGGGGGATCACTGCTTAGCCTACTGGCTCGACTGGGGGCTTTCTAGCAGTTCAATAGGGGTCAATAGCCAGTCCCATTGGCTCGACGAAAGGGCTTCTACGCAAGACACTTGGAAAGAAGAGCCAAACCAGGGGGCTCGACTAATTAAGGCTTACTCGCTGGTCATACTTGGTAGTAGGAGGCGGAAAACACGCCAGAACTAAGAGCCCGGACGGAAGTGACAAAAAAAATTGGACCGATTTGGTAAGACCAGAAAGAGAGGTCGCACACCAGACCATAGGTTTGTGGCCTAACCCATCCCGCCTGGCCTGTCTAGTATTTCAGGACGAAGTTTGCAGCATCCCGCTTTCTCTGAACTATGTGATTCATGGCGAAGCCAAAATCACAAAATCTTCGCCATGTCGGTAAGGACATGACGACTCTTGACTTCGCCCCCCTCTTCAATTGTATGTTGGGTTCCGATCCAGCCAGTCCGTTTAAAATAGTTATCAGAATACCCCCGACATGGATACGTTTAAAAATTTGTCGCCTCCTCACATACGTTTCCACTGCCTATCGATAGTTGTCCGAGATGAGTAGTGTCAGTTCGTCAGGTGATAGTCTCAGAGATGTCACACCACCGTAGCTCGTCAGACCCTTGATCAAGATGACCACGAGCCCCGTCAACAGGTCTATACTAAACTGCACACACTTTGTCGAGTTCAGCTCAATCTGCTCCATGGCCACTGTCATGACCGGCGCCTCGAAGTTGTCCTGGGGCGGGTCTAATACTTGCGCCAAGAATTCGTCATCACCATCATCCAGGGTGACGACGGTGGGCACCGGCTGAGGTGGGGACGGGGTCCTGGACCCCACCATCGAGGAGACCAATGAGGAGCTGGTGGACGGCGGCGTGTCCGGTATGCTGATGACCTCCGGCTCTTGTGCCGAGGCCATGTCCAGCAGGTCACTGAGCTGCGGGGCCTGCAGCACCGGCAGCTCAGCGGAGTCCTGGCCCACGCCCAAATCCCGTAGGATGCTCTCAACATCCTCAGGGTGATGGAAGGAGGGCGCGGGGGACGGCACGGTGGGCATCTCGTCCAGGGTCCTCACCCCCAGCTCCTGGGAGAGGGTCTAAACACCCTCACGGTGTTGGAAGTAGGGCTCCGGAGCGGCTTTACGCCCGCCAGTTTGCAGGCGACGGCGCACGGCGGCCTTCTTGAATCTCTTCGGTGACTGTCCAGACATAGTGGCACGGGGGGCGGAGAAGCGCGAGCAGGGCAGCGGAGCAATGCACGAGTGTGTCTAGCAAAGTCGCGAGTACGAGTGATTTTTGTGTCTGCTGGGATCTACTGGAGTGTGGACCAGACGAATCCTTTACTCCCCCGACCCTAGCATGCCGCGCCCCGTGGCCCCACCGCCCCTTTCCCCCCCTCACCCATACATGAAGCCTTTCGGCCGGGCGCTCGCTTGGCGCGACCGACGCCCCCCTTCGCCCCCGTGGCCCCCCCCCCCCCCCCCCCGGTGATTGGTGAATCCCCTCTCCCACCTGTAGACGCTGGGCCCTTAAACCCTTGGTCTAGCAGTAACCCATTGGGATTGGCGTAAGGGTCCCCCACCCTGCATGGGTCGAATTTAGATTGGATGTCCTCCCCCTACACCCACACCCTTTGCCCTATACGCAGGCTGAGTGTGGGCCTAGGGGGGCAGTGTGGCGAAAGAGTTTAACGCGTCAACATGGAAAATGTAAGTGAGATTTTAGACAACTGGCGCCATCACATGTATGAACCGAAACAGCTCAAGGCAAGGCGTAAGTGTTTCAAAGATTAATGAACATCCTTTGTGAGTGGGGAGAGGTACCTCAAGATCTGTACCTATTGGACGTGTTAGAGTCTGGGTATCGTGCTTGTTTGAACCAGTTGATCTATCATCAAAAATCAGACAGTTCAGTGCATCTGTTGTACACGCTCGTTCGAAATAGAGTGAGAGTGTCCCTGGGACTGGAACGCCTGGCAGCGTCGCTACCGGTGTCGCAGGAGAGCGGCGGTCCGGTCGTGGGGGGTGGTGAAGGGTCCGTGGGGGGCCGCCCGCCGCGGCCCGCGGCCGCGCAGGTGGGGGGAGGAAGGGTACCGGTTCCCTCGCCGCCGCCGCCGCCGCCGCCGCCGCCGGGATCCCCGTGCACCCCGCCCCGCGCGGGGTCGAAGCCAAGCGCTCCCCCGAGACCGCGGAAACAGCCGCGGCAAAAACGCGACCGTGAGCAGGAGGGAGACGAGCATGAGGAAGAGCGTGACAGTGGCGGGCCAACCGTGCAACTTTTACTTTCTGTTGAACGTTACATGCAGCGCTTCAAGACAACATTTCGAGCTGAGACTTTCAAAGTGAGCAATTTGCAAGACAAGCTCCTGAAAAATCAATTGGGTTTGGAATCTCTCTTTGACGATTTGCTGCAGGGTCAAGTTGAAATTGTAAACGCCGACCCAGACGACAAATGCTGTTAAGAATTAAGAGGTTCAGATGAAAATAGACCCTTATGGTTTAATCTCCGTCCTGTTCATCAACTTTCTGGAAACGTTATTGTGGACAAACTTGTAAATACTCTCAACTCTAATGAAAATTTTGTACTAGGTACATTTCAGCTCACTTTTATTCATGTACCCAAAAATGAAGGTGGTGCACGATTGAGCTTACCTTTTGAAAGTCTCGATCGCTGGATTGAGAGACATTGTCAGACTAAAACTCTATTTGATCCGCAAAATGAAAATGACAATATGTGTTTTGCGAGATGTATAGCTTACTTGGATCTTTTTCAAAATGCTAATAAACATTTAGCTAGTAGATTAAGGCGACCTCAGAATAAACAGCTTCGAAAGGCATCCTTAAGTTTGTGTGAAATAGCAGGAGTTTCCCCCACAGACAAATGTGGATATGATGAAATTTGTAAATTTGCTGCTGTCCGACCCAATCATAGAATAGTCGTATTCTTAGACAAAAAATGTAAAGAAATCTATTTCAATGGAGATAAAAGCGAGGGGGAAACGACTTAGGTAATCCGGCTGACAGCCGTTTGGTAATCGGGCTGGGTGTAATCCGGGGAAATTCAAAGTAATCCGGTGTAATCCAGGGAAATTTTAGGGTAATCCGGGGTAATCCGAGGAAAAAAGCACCGTTATCCGGAGGACACTCCAGAGCTAATCCGAGGTAATCCGGGGTAATCCGTAATCCGGCTGACACGAAAATTGACAGTCGTTTCCCCCTCGGATAAAAGAGATGCTGACAATAAGAAAAAGGAAAAAACAATGTACATCTTTTTGCATAACGAGCATTACTATGCAGTGACTTCCATCACTACAGCCACAGGTTTAATACTTTTTGTGACAACTGTCTGAAATCTTATGGTGCTGATAAGATTCACAAATGCCTTTTGACTTGTGATCGTTGTGAGGGTGATAAATATCATGATTAGAGAGACAATCCTCTCATAAAATGTTTCGACTGCGGTCGATGGTTTGCGGGGCCAGTCTGTTTGGAAAATCACAAGACAGTCAATGGTCAAAACAAGAGTGTCTGTCAAATCAAAAAGTTTTGTGGTATCTGTGAGCAAGCCTATGTATTAAATAGAAAAGTGAAACAGCATAGATGTGGTTTTAAAATTTGTAAATACTGTACAGAATATGTTCCAGCGAATCACAAATGTTACATGATGCCGTGGGAACCTAAACCACTCCCTAAGAACACTCGTATGATTAGATTATATTTTGACATTGAAACTGACCAAAGTCAACAGTATGAATGTAAAGCAGAGTGGTTTGAACACAAACCAAAACTATTGATTTGTCAACATGTGTGTCAAGATTGTGAACATGATGCAAACAAACGCCAACGTTTTCTCTGATTTTCTCGATTTCCTTCTGGGGTTGTGCAGCGATTAAAAAACAGAGGTGACAATTTTCGCTCATAACGCTAAAAATTTGGATAATTTTTTTGTGTCTCAAGAATCAAAGAGGCGTCAGATTCCTGGAACTGTTGTTCTGAATGGTGCAAAAGTGTTAAGTCTAAAGACTGAAGGACTCCATTTTAAAGATTCCATTATGTTTCTACCTCAAAGACTGAGTTCTCTTCCAAAGGCATTTGGCCTTACTGAACTGAAGAAAGGTTATTTCCCTCATTTAGCCAACAGAAAAGAGTTTTATAACTATGAAGGTAAAATTTTCCAGTTTTTTAGTGAGCAGGTAGCAACAGCAATGCTTCACTATAAAAGACATGGAGTGCTTGGTATGGAGGACAGTGAGGTTACAGTCAAATTTATCCGCAGAATAAATGTATTAATAGATGCAATGAACTCAAATACCTCCAAGTACGGCCTGAAGGATGAGGGACAGGAGGACGATGTGCTTGCTGACCCTCCAGTGTGCCTACAATGCCAAAAAACCCATGATGAGAACACGCCTCAAAGAAAAAACCTTCTAGAGAGGTAATGGTCATTTTAAATTATGATATTGAGGGTGGGCAAGATGACAGTGAGGTAATGCTCCCTTGATCAGTTATGTCATGAAAAATAAAACTGAATGACTTTTACAGGTTATCACGGATTTTCTAGCTTACCTAAAGACCTGGGAAACTTCTAAAATTTCTAGAGACAAAAGGCTGACAGCCAGTGCAGCCCATGGTCTAAGGGTAACTTTAACCAGTGCTCTGGAAGTAAGTCTGTACATGATTAGAAATTTTGATTACCAATATTTTATGACCAGAAGATTAAATCAAGATCCCCTTGAGGTAGATATGAAATTTTAAAACCTAAATATTAAAAAAAGTGACAGTAAATGTACTGTTTAATCTTTCAGCATTTCTTTGGTGAAATTCGCCAAGGTTGTGGAGCTCATGGCCATCCAGACCCATGGCAATTTATTCAAGTATACCGGCTAATGTCACACAAAAATTTGGTGAAGCCGCCTCGAGGCAGCAATGTTACAGGTGAAGAGATGCTCAGTGCTCTCCTAACTATGCCTGACCTCAAATCCCAAGAAAACATGAGAAGGCAGATTGAGCTGGAAAAGAAAATTGATGAGGCAATAGATACTGGGGAGGTTCTCTCAAGTCCTTTTGGAGACCATACATATTTTGAAAACCTCACAATTGATCCTGGAGCAATCCGCTTCTTTGGTGGATATGTGGTCCGGAAATTAAGAAGAAGCACCTGTGCGAAGACATGCCAGGACTGCTTCAAGTGCCTTGTTGCGCCTCAAACACAGCCTCTCCATGATGATGATGACATAATTCATGGAAGGTCTCAGGGTTTTTTTTGCTGACTCCATCCAATGAGTTAATGGCCATCATTGAGCAGCTGGAGACTGCAATCCTAGAGGTCTATCAAGTAAGCCACCTACATGAAGACCTTATTTTTGAAGGTAATGGATTACATTTTTTTTTTCAAAATGTGGAATTTGTTTACCTATTACAATGTTTGTTTATCCCACCTTGATTTCATTTGTTTCAGTTGCTGACTCAGTGAAAGACAAAAAGTTTGTTGAAATTGGTTGCAATCACCACAAGAGAGAGCTGACCAGAGCACTTCTTTCATTCTATATGACACCTCGTCTTATCTTTGCATGTGAAGACTACAACAAGCGATTGTCAGAAAATGAAAAAAAAAAAAAAAAAAAAAAATCAAAGGCAAAACATCATCAGAAAATGCACCGGCTTACTTGTTCGAATACAATTTCATTGATTGTTGCTGTGATCCTGTTTAAAGTCAAAGGATTAGGTTCATAACATAATACATTGAACCAGCTATGAATACATTGAAATCCATTCCATTCTTACTTTTTTGAAACATTTGTTGATTTCACCACTGTGACACTTTCAGGTTAAACTGCAGCAATTCTGGAGGAAGTGTAATGGAAACTAGCAAGCTTGATTGATCTTCATGTTATTTAATGGTCCTGGTATTACATTTTGGGCACTTACATCATTTCAAAACGAAAGTCAGCTATTGAAGGGAGGGAAATTAAAGTTTTCTCACGCTTTGAAAAGTTTTCCCACGGGCGGTCTTGTTGTCAAATGGCAACCGGTTGGTTCTCACTCTGCATTGCTCCACGCAGCATCCGCAGCATCAGCTGGTCAGCTGATCACTGCCAATCACGGCCAGCGAGACGCGGAGGAAGGCGAAAACTTTCCTTGTCGTCGCTGGGAATCGCTCTATTGTTAACCGATCGGGACTATTCTGGTCTTAAATTAAAGCTTAGACCCTGCTCTTCAATCGGTACGCGGGGACCCACCGTCTAAAACGAACAGATGTCGAGAAATAAGCCAGGAATCGAGTCGCGGTACGGCCCGCCGGGCGAGGCGGGTTGTTCGGGACCATGTTTACTTTTCTTTTCGTCGCTGGGAATCGCTCTATTGTTAACCGATCGGGACGGTTGTGGTCTTAAATTAAAGCTTAGACCTCGCTCTTCAATCGGTACGCGGGGACCCACCGTCTGAAACGAACCGGTGTCGAGATATAAGCCAGGAACCGAGTCGCGGTACGGCCCGCCGGGCGAGCGGGATTGTATACGACCGTATTTACGGTGTTTTGACAACTTTCCTTATGATTTCTGGTTCGTTTTGTCATTCCTACATGATCTCCTGTCATTACGGATGACTTTCCCGAAAACCGCATCCGAATCGGATCAAAAATAACGGAGAAACAAGCGTTGGAATGGGTCCGCCCCATAAGCGCCTGGCGGCCGGCCGGCCGGACCCCCTGGGAGGTAGGCAGAGGCCGCGGCGTTTGCCCGGGACAGATTCCGTGACGCGTGGCGAGGCGGAGTGCGGTCACCTTCCCTATATCCACCTTGCTAAGACAAAAGCAAGCTTTATGCACCACAACTGTATCAGAACTGAAGTACAAAATGGTCAAAATAATCTTAATCAGTTTTTAGATAGGAACTTTTCTGCAAGAGCTCCGAAGGCTCTAGCAAAATTTACCTGTGCTTCTATCTTTTGTGTTTTCATTGCTAATATTTGCAAGCCAAGAGGTGTTCTTGGCTTCTTAGCTGGGGGTTCTTCGCTCTGTCTTTCATACGTCCGGGTCTGTACCCCAGCAGGGAATGTGAACTCAGGTTCAGAAGTTACATCTTTAGGGAAATTAAGAGACATAATATCAAAGTATGGCCATTCCATGTGTCGACTGGTTTCGCCAGTCCTCATGAAGGAATCTTGAATTTTTGAAAGTGGCTTTTAAGTCTGTCCATTTTGGAAAGCACTGCAGCATGTTTGAATTTTTGGGATCTATCAGGGAATTCTCTGCGAAGTTCTACAATAATTTATTTCCACAAGGTATCATGTCTCACTGTTGGACATACCATGGCCTTCTTCCGATCCCCACACAATCCAATGAGCATGCGAGTTTCTTCAAACTCCCAGCCTTCATCTTGAAACAAGAAATAGAATTACCTAGACATACATGGGTCTAATAGTATATAATTGTAGTAATAATACTTACCATTCCAAAATGGAAGAGTAGAACCCCCACCCAAAAATGTTTTTATGCCTTCTGTGTGCCGCCATGCTTTCTTCATTTGAGTTCCCTGAATGGCCCGGAAGTAAGCCAGGAGGCTTCGTATTCTTTCTTTGACCTGGTGGAGGGTCATATGAACTTTGTTATGTTTAAGGTTAAGCCACATATTTTCGTACTTTACAGAAATTTGAGAGCCCCTCATGTGGTGATTGTGGAGCAAGGCTTTTACGAAGATATCTCTGGCTTGGTCTCCACCAGGTGACAAAACATATTCATCAACTTTATCATCTTCATCATCTTCATCAGGGTGATTGACAGAGGGTGACAAGTTAATTTCCTTGGGTGTTGCTGAGACTACTGATTTCTGCATGGGCAAATCCAGCTCAAATGTCATTGTTGCTTTATTGTCGACAAGCCCATTAAGATTGATGCAGGGACTTGCAGCTTCTGCTGAAACAAACTATACATAAAAAAATAAGTTGTAAAAACTAAAAACTTAACAAAAAAATGGAAACAAAATTGGTAAAAAGGAAATCTTACTTGGAGGAGAGCATAGTACACAGAACCATCACTTTCAATAGAACATCTGTATGCTGTCTCTTTGAATCCTGATTCAGTCAGTTTATTGTTAACAATATCGAAAAGAGTGTCCTAGAAAAATACTAAATAATAAATATTATATTTACAAAACTAAAAAAATCAGTCCCCAAAATTTCACATACTTCACTGATTCCCCAGGGCAGGCCGAACACCTTACCTCTGCTACCATCTCTGTCCCAATCAGCAACTGTCGCGTGAAGCGCGTCAAAATTTCGCCCGACGCCTAGTGGGTAGTCAACCCGCCTCCCACTCCCTCTACGTCACGCGCCCGGCAGCAGAGTCTCCGCTCCCGGCCTGACCCCCCACCACTACCTGCCTGCATCGCACAACGCCACGCCACCGCACCGCTCCGCTCCCCGCCCCGCGCCCGTCAGTCTTCGGTTGCTCGTCGAGCCGGCCGGTCGTTCTGACAGCTCCGCGCCGCGTCCGTGCTCTCCGCTCGCCACGTGCTACAGCTTCGCGCTGTTGGCTGGATTTTCGTTCAGTTGTAGTGAAATAATTTAACTCGAAGATGTGCCGCTTCACTACGCCCGCAAGGTGTGTTTCTTCAGCAACCAGGGACGAGGTATTTTGGCTCGCTAGTTCGTGCGACTAACCTGTACATCCTTGTACCCAGGGCCGTCTGTGTTGGGCCTAGTCGCATCATGGGCTAAACAACCAAACATCGCCCTGCCTCCGTCCCTGCTGCTGTTGACCACCATTTTCACCATTTGCCGTGTCCGCCGCCTTCACCATGCGGGCAGTCAGAAGGGCCCCCTTTCTTCTCTCGTCCCCGTCGGCCCGACGAGTGACGTATCACGGCGTGACGTCACCTTCGCCTCGTCCCAGCTGTGAGCTGAGAACGGTGTTTCCTGTGTGTGTGTGTGCAAGTGTGCCCTAGTGCAATTGGGGCTTTGTAAAATGTTTCCAAGAGTGTCATTCGTCTGAGATGTAGTGACGTCATTTACGTCACTGACGTCATTTTCTTCGTACCATCCTTTTCCGGTTTTGGGGAGGCGCCCCCCTCTACCGAGACTGCTGTACGTACTGTACCCTGTTAGTACGTCTCTTTGGTGAGTGCACTCTTTTTTATTAATTCCTTGGCCAAGGTTTTGTGTGTTTTGTAATTGTACAGTTTTTTGGTGTACATTCTTAGGTTTATTATTGTACACTTAATAATTCATTTTGAACTGTGTTTTTTTTTGATTGTATCTGTACATTCTTTCTAGTGTGTGTACTCTTAAATAATGCGTTTTGCAAGCCCTTATTTATGGGTTAAAGTTTGCTCTCCAGTTCTTGGGTATATTTATATATATAGGCCTTTGTTTTCCCCACTGTTTTATAGTGGTTATTTGTTTATTTCCTTTCATAAGTTGGCGTTTTTATGCCCTGAAATTAACTTTTTCTAGTATGCTATTTGCATAATGCTACTTGCATTATTTTCTAGTTTGTAGGGGGACGCCCCTGACACTCAAAATATTTTTAATTCAAAGTACACATATTATTTAATTGTCTTGTTCTAATTCAGAGGGTATTAATAGACTTGTTGTTTCGTGACAGTGTAGTTGTTGTTTTCATGTTATACTTGGAATTTTGTTGAATTTGTCCTGCTTACTTGGGTGATTACCACTGTAATTCTTCTCTGTATTATCTGCGAATTCTGAAACAAACAAACATTTCAATAACAAGTACGATTTTTCGTTAATTACATTATCAGTTAAATTTCAACTTACCTCACTATATTCATTCCTTTTGATGCACTGTTTGTGCTCTGAGTTGATAAACGAAAGCAAACCTGATTACTTGTTGTTTACTTGTAGCCTGTTGTTGTTCATATTTGTATTCTATATAAATCTATTTTCGAACTTTCGTTTGCCACTGTCTGTGTTTGTTCAGCATTTCTAGATTATTATTGTTAAATTAGTGTGGTAAATTTTGAACGAATCTGCACCTGTAAGAAAAATACGTATTTAAAAAAACAAAACAATTATTCAATGCAAGCACTATTGCTACATAATGATGGTTTAACTTACCTGTACTTGCAACTTCATAGTCGTGTTTCATTTTCATTCATTTTCAACTGTATAACTGTGCTACTCTTGCTAAAGTATAACTATTAAAATTATGCACTTGTTACTTCTGTTTATTTCTCTGTTAATTTTTTATCATGGCCTTATAAATGAAGCTACATTAAAGCAACCCACACTCCACTTCGTTAGATTTGTTTAAAAAATTAGCTTCACAACTTTTAAGACCGTGACACAACATCGAAACTATCTGCAAGTTGTTGTAAAACAAAGTCTTCATTATAAAAATCTAAACTTTTCATTAATACAAATGTTTGGATTAGATACTGAAACACTCCAGACATTAGACCATGCACATAATTAACACACCTGCAACAGCTGCAGCAGCTGAGGTGGAAGGAAATGAAAATGTAGGAGTAGAAGATCTGCTGATTCGAGAATTATTTGAGGATCGATGAGGAGCTAGAGACAACAAACAGAACCATGTGCGTATCAAATAAATGTTAAAACATGATGCACGGATTAATTTCAATAAAATTGATGCTTCCAGAATAAAATAAAAAGAACACTAACCTGCTGACACTGAAGCAGCAGATAAAGCGGAGGGCGAGCTGGAATTCGAGCAGCTGATGTTGCAGCACCCGATGAAGCAGAGAAGGAAGAAGCTGGAAATCTACCACGTCCAGGCGTGAGCACAACTTTCTGAGGAGCTGGAGGGGGGGGGGGGGGACGTTGTATGGTGATATATATTCACACCAAAAAAAAAAATAAGAAACACTGAGTACGCAGGATTTCATAGACTGATTTAAGAGCACTACTGCCAAAATGTATTAAGAGAATACACCAACCAGTTGCAACAGAGGAAGCCACTTGAAGTCTTGGAACAGCTGATGTAGTGCTGGGCAGGCCACTAAGTGCATTGAGAGGAGCTGATGAAGTGGCGGAGGAAAGAGCTGGATATCTACCACATCCTGGCATTGACCCAACTTTCTGAGGAGCTGGAGGTGGGAAAAGCGTTGTTTGGTTATATATATTCACACACACAAAAAAAAAAGTATAAAAATAAGAGACATTGAGTAATTCACGCAGAATTTCACGGAATAATTTAAGAGCACTACTGCCAAAACGTATTAAGAATTGTGAGACCAGCAATCAAAAAAATCACGAACCAGCTGTATCAGAAGACGCCACTTGAAGTCTTGGAACAGCTGATGAAGCGTTGGGCATGTCCTGAGCAACGACCCGGAAGAACTTATTGCCAATTTTGATGACTTTATTGGGCGGTACTGCCTGGATATTCACCGGTCTTTTAAGAAAATTTGGTTTCCAACCACCTGAAATTGGAATGAAAATCAAATAAGATATCGAGGGCTGTAATAATCAGTTCATTATTTATAACATGCAAGATTATACACCTATTCCTTCGGACATGATGAGGGAATGACGAGACCTAAGGCAGAAGACTATTATAAATTTTGATAGCAATGAAATTTCAATCATCAAATAAAAAGTATAGAAATATAAGACATGCTATGCAGGTAAACTAATCCACCAAAAAAGCTAGTTTATTTCGTCATCTGAATGTCCCACAAAAATGGTATAGAGTGGAGGCGTTCCACCATAACAGTAAATCAACGTCGACCCATTTTTCTGTTAACTTCAAACCCGGAATTGTCAATTCATTAACAAAAAATCTAGTTGAGTTCATAAAAACTTACAAATAGACATAGAATCGCAGTTATTGACTACAAAACTGAATGTTATGAAATAAGCGTTGAGGTTAGAAAAGATTTCACTATTACCTTTTAAGTCACTGAACTGATTCTGGGTTTCAAGTTATACTGAATTGACAAATTCATAAAAATAAGTAATTTATAATATTATCTTGCCTTCAGAAGAAAACACAAATTATTATTTGTTATTTGTTTTAAAAAGATTGAACACGAGTACGGCCTCAACCTCAAACACGCGGCGGATTGTGTTGGCGCGAATTTTGCACACCGACACCGACCACCCGACCACCGCCTTCTCGAACAATCGAATCTCACCGCTTCCGACAGAACGGCAACGTAGTTGTAGGTTGCAGGATATATGTTACTGGATACAACCTTTCTCTCTCTCACTCACTCACTCTCCCTTTTTTGTCACTCACAATCTCTCTCTCTTTCTTGCACATTAACTATTAAGGTGGATTTAGTGTTTCTAAGTTGTTGCGTGAAAAAACACGCAGCGTGAAAAAACACGCTGCGTGATTTTTATGACCGGTTGCGACCGGTGTCGTTTGCGGCCATTTCTATGCTCTTCCGCAACAAGCCGCCAACACATACACTGGATGAGGATGTAAGGTATTAATCAAAATCAATCCCTACTACAAAAATCAGACAGGAACAGACACGAAGACGACGAAATTAACAAAACAAAATGTGCGAGATGTCATCTAGGCAAGGAGAGCGAGAGGAAACATGAGATGACCATTTATACCCCGACGTCCGAACGTCCGCGCAGACGGTGCAGACCTCAAAATCACGCAGCCGCGTGTACGCCGCACCAACCAGCGTGAAAATCACGCGAGATGCTTTGAAGATGCACGGGCCGCACGGTGGCGATAATGCGGCGGGGCGGCGCGGCCACGGAGCAGGTCTTGCTGAGGCCCTTGACGACCAGCCCGCCGTCGTACCCGCACAGCTACGGCGCGCTCGGGGTCGGGGCGCGGCCCCGGAGCAGGTCTTGCTGAGGGCCTTGTCGACCTGCCCGCCGTCGTACCAGTCGTACCCGCACAGCTAGCGAGCGCTCAGTGCTGCCGGGCCGGGCCAGGCGGGGCGGCGCGCGGCGCGGCCTCGGAGCAGGTCTTGCTGAGGGCCTTGTCGACCTGCCCGCCGTCGTACCCGCACAGCTACGGCGCGCCCAGTGCTGCCGGGCCGGGCCGGGCGGCGCGGCCTCGGAGCAGGTCTTGCTGAGGGCCTTGTCGACCTGCCCGCCGTCGTACCCGCACAGCTACGGCGCGCCCAGTGCTGCCGGGCCGGGCCGGGCGGCGAGGCCTCGGAGCAGGCCTTGCTGAGGGCCTTGTCGACCTGCCCGCCGTCGTACCCGCACAGCTAGGGCGCGCCCAGTGCTGCCGGGCCGGGCCGGGCGGGGCGGCGCTCGGCGCGGCCTCGGAGCAGGTCTTGCTGAGGCCCTTGACGACCAGCCCGCCGTCGTACCCGCACAGCTACGGCGCGCTCGGGGTCGGGGCGCGGCCCCGGAGCAGGTCTTGCTGAGGGCCTTGTCGACCTGCCCGCCGTCGTACCAGTCGTACCCGCACAGCTAGCGAGCGCTTAGTGCTGCCGGGCCGGGCCAGGCGGGGCGGCGCGCGGCGCGGCCTCGGAGCAGGTCTTGCTGAGGGCCTTGTCGACCTGCCCGCCGTCGTACCCGCACAGCTACGGCGCGCCCAGTGCTGCCGGGCCGGGCCGGGCGGCGAGGCCTCGGAGCAGGCCTTGCTGAGGGCCTTGTCGACCTGCCCGCCGTCGTACCCGCACAGCTAGGGCGCGCCCAGTGCTGCCGGGCCGGGCCGGGCGGGGCGGCGCTCGGCGCGGCCTCGGAGCAGGTCTTGCTGAGGGCCTTGTCGACCTGCCCGCAGTCGTACCCGCACAGCTAGCGCGAGCTCGCGAAGAAAGTCTATCTACGCTCATGCGAAACCAGTGAAGCTATAGCTCTGTACGCCCGACAACCACGAATCGGGGTGGGGATCTCTCCGCCATCAGTAGAGATGTGCGAATCACCCTTTTTCAAACTCGAATCGAATCGAATCGAATCTTAAATTTTTTCCCCCGAATCGAATCGAATCGAATCTAGGTTTTTTCCCTCGAATCGAATCGAATCGAATCTTTCTATTTTGAATCCGAATCGAATCGAATCAAATGTAGACCTTAAAATGTAAGAGGTGTTAAAAGTACTCTAAAAATATCTATACGATGGTGTTTAGGTGGAGGAGGAGGCGGGGAAGGGGCAGGGGGAGGGGAAAGTGGGTGGGGGGAGTGGCACCTAGCGGCTGCCGGTGGGGGCGGTGGGGGCCAGAGGAGAGATGGGGAGGGTAGATCAGGGGGGAGCGGCGGTTCGAGCGCGCATCCTATGATTCGAATTCGAACTTGAAAACTTTACTTCACTCGAATTGTTCGATTTCGAAGCTGCTTGTTTCGAAATCGATACGAATCGAATCGGGACTGTTTCGATTCGATTCGAATTCGAAGTGTTCGCACACCTCTAGCCATCAGTCGGTGTAGAGCATGAGCCTGCCGGCGTGCATGGTGGGGGTCGCCTCGCTGGCAGCCGTTCACGGGCAAGTGGTGGATATCGCCGTGGGGAGGGGAGGGGAATGACCTACTTGCTGTTGGACGTCGACGGACACATGCCTCACTTCCGACGGGGTCGGCGGCAGTTTGCATGCTACATCAACGCCATCT
This sequence comes from Frankliniella fusca, assembly GCA_029379305.1. NCBI lineage: Eukaryota > Metazoa > Arthropoda > Insecta > Thysanoptera > Thripidae > Frankliniella > Frankliniella fusca. Next base: position 121,253 of record JAHWGI010000418.1, read on the forward strand.
GTCGTCATTGCAAGTAGTTTGTGTGTGTGTGGGCCGGCCCGGCCATGCTCTCTGCCTTTGGGTGTGTTATCACCTGGCCTATGCAACGCGGAGCTGTCTCGTGCAACACAAAGTTTAGCTCGGAGGCTCGGCGTGAGCAGCCGGTCACAGTTCTGTTTGGCCTCCATCAGTAACAACCTCCTCAGTATTCAGTAGTCCGTGTTCATACGTGTGTGTTCTTGCCTCTGTCTCGTGTCTTCGTCTGTCTCGTGTCTTCGTCTGTCTCGTGTCTTCGTCTGTCTCGTGTCTTCGTCTGTCTCGTGTCCTCGTCTGTCTCGTGTCTTCGTCTGTCTCGTGTCTTCGTCTGTCTCGTGTCTTCGTCTGTCTCGTGTCTTTGTCTGTCTCGTGTCTTCGTCTGTCTCGTGTCTTTGTCTGTCTCGTGTCTTTGTCTGTCTCGTGTCTTTGTCTGTCTCGCGTCTTCGTCTGTCTCGTGTCTTCGTCTGTCTCGTGTCTTCGTCTGTTTCGTGTCTTCGTCTGTCTCGTGTCTTCGTCTGTCTCGTGTTGTCTGTATTCTTCGGAGGCCACCTTTGGTGTCTGCTCGGTCGGTGGGGCAATGGCTCCTCGAAAGCGTCCGCGGCCTGTTGACGGCTTCAACCGCAGGCAAATACCTGCCACCGTTTTGATTTCGGCGGTGAAGGCGTACCCCACGTTGTGGTGTAAAAAATCGGCGCAGTACAGAAGCAAAGAGGCTCGCGAGCGAGCGTGGCTGGATCTGCAGTCCAACACTCCAGATCTCAGACGCATCCCGCGTAAGTAGCCCACGCCTTTGTCCTTGTTGCAAGAGGCCCGTGTTTTGTTACCGACGCAGATTAATAATAATAGATATGTTCGTGCACAATTGCAGTGACTGACCTGAAGGAGAAGTGGCGGAGCATGGTGTCGCAGCGGAGGGTGAAGCTGCAGGAGGCTCGGGTGAGGAGCGGCCAGGCTGCGTGCGACCCTGACGCTCCCACGTACAAGTACGCCCACCTCATGGCATTCCTTGGCGACGACTTCGCCACTGAGGACACGGGCTCCAACTGGGATCAGCCCTCATCAGCTGCTAGCAGCACCGCCTCCTTGCCGGGCTGCAGCGCCGAGCTTGATGTGGTGAGTGTTACTGCGTCGGACTGCGTAATGTCAGTCGCGCTGTCCCGTACCACCCCGGCCGGATCCGTCGGACACGCCACGTGGCCGCACACAAGGCTCGAACGTTTTAGAGCCCTTCTAGCCCTGCACCAGCGTCATGGGGTGCTCGCTGTAGCTGCTCGCGGTCCGGTCAGGCGGGCCTGGGCTCGGGTATTCCGAACGTGGCCAGTTCGCAAACATCCGATCACGCCTCTCCAAAGTACTCCCGGATTTCTATGCGCGCACTCACATTTTTCATTTCTGCACAGGATGAGGAACAGGAGGACATGCCTCGCATTGTCGTGGTGGGGCTGCGGCCCCTACACACTGCCCCTGCAGCGGCGCCAGCGCCAGCTCAGCGCGAGCCCGTCGCCGACTGCCCCGCGGCCATCCACGCCGAGATGGAGAGGCGTGAGCAGGAGCGCCAGCTGCGACAACCTCCACCACCACCACTACGACCATCACCACCACCACTACGACCATCACCACCACCACTACCATCACCACCATCACTACCACCATTATCCCCGCCACCACTACTAGATGCACCACCACCCTTCTCACCTCCCGCCCGTGCACGCGTGCTCTTTGGAGGGGACCAGCGCGCCGCACTGCGGAGAGGGCGCGGCTTCCGACGACTGCGCATCCGTGGGGGCGCGTTTGGCGAGCGGCGGCATTTGGAAGAGGACGCGGTCAGGGAGCCCAACGCCGACCTGGAAGCCGCCTACCTGAACCAAATGCTGCAGGAGGGACGCCAGGAAAGAGAGGATCAGCTGCGGCAGGCTATGTAAGTCAAGTATTCAGAAAATTACGTGTTGTCACTGTGAAAAATATACTCGTAAATTTACGACATTTTTTGTAATTTTGATTTACAAAATATGTCGTAAATTTACGACAGCCCATTCTTGCTCGTCGGTCAGTTCCAAGTCGATATGGAGTGCTTGTAAATTTACAATTTCCAATCGTTATTTTACGACTTTTATCATGGAAAATTTTCCCGTAACCCTTACGAGTATTTTTCACGGTGGTGAGGCAACGGAGTTGCCCTCTTAAATCGCTGGAAGACGTGCGTGTTTTGTTTCATATGGCCCCTTACGGCTGAAAAAAAAAACTGCCGAAGGGAATTTGATAATATTAAGCATACTTTTAGAATGTAATGTGGAACATTCGATTCTGAAGTCTAGTTGAATTCTGTATTGCAGAAATTTTGTAAATTTGAATTGAAATTCGAGTTTCTATGGTAATGCTCGACTCGTTTTTTTCCAAACTTGTCGATTTCGACACGGATCCGTAAATTTACGACCGCAGTCGTTAATTTACGACCGCAGTCGTTAATTTACGACCGCAGTCGTTAATTTACGACTGTAAATTCTTGACCGTTGGAGAAAAATGAGTCGACGTCTGATGTAAAATATTCATATAACCATACAACTCAAAGTCGTAACATTACGATATGTCATGGAAATTCTTTCTGTAGCCCTCACGAGTGTTTTTTTTTCTTTTTTACAGTGAGGGAGGCATTGACGCTGACCTGCAGGAAGAGGACCCCGACGACCCGGGGTCACCGGGACACTGCGTGGAGGGCGCCAGGCCAGTCAGGCCTCCTCGCAACCCCAACCCGCCCCCTCGCCGCAGGTATGGAGCAGGAGCTGTGCGCAACCAGGGGGTGCGTGGTAGGCACCCTGTCGCTCGGGTGAACAGGGCCGAGGACCTGGTGGACCGCCTCGAGGACCTGGACCAGAGGCTGGAGGAGACCCTGGCCGCAGGCCCACCCCCCGAGCCGCAGGATGAGTGCGCCGCCTTCGGCCTGATGGTGGGGCGGATGGCAAGAAACCTCAGAGAAGAGGATCGCGCCAGCGCGTTTGCTGATGTGCTGGCCGTCATAGGGGCCTACAGAAGAGGACAACCCATGATCCTCACTCCACCAGATGGAAGGGAATAAAAACAACTAGCCTATTTTACAGTTATTGCAGTTTATTTCTGAAATTGTCCCTAATGTCTGCCTTGTGAGGCCTGTAAGTCCTGGCTCTTACTCCCTCAAATAGGTTTTGGTGAGAAGAAATTCTCTAGCAAGGTATGGACCTTCATTTTCTCAAATACAATGAATGCCAGTGAAAGTAGAAAATGCCTATTCTGACACCTCAACATTAAGGGCACCCAGGACTGAAATTTTCAAGATTTTCACCAAATTTTGAACAATTTGTAGGTAAAAGTTGAAATTTTTCATAACTGGACTAGATTGAAAAGTATGCAATAGAAACTATTTGTCTTTTGATAACGACTCAAATTTGGTATAACATGACCACCTTCAAATTAGAGATGTGCGAATCACCCTTTTTCAAACTCGAATCGAATCGAATCGAATCTTAAATTTTTTCCCCCGAATCGAATCGAATCGAATCTAGGTTTTTTCCCTCGAATCGAATCGAATCGAATCTTTCTATTTTGAATCCGAATCGAATCGAATCAAATGTAGACCTTAAAATGTAAGAGGTGTTAAAAGTACTCTAAAAATATCTATACGATGGTGTATAGGTGGAGGAGGAGGCGGGGAAGGGGCAGGGGGAGGGGAAAGTGGGTGGGGGGAGTGGCACCTAGCGGCTGCCGGTGGGGGCGGTGGGGGCCAGAGGAGAGATGGGGAGGGTAGATCAGGGGGGAGCGGCGGTTCGAGCGCGCATCCTATGATTCGAATTCGAACTTGAAAACTTTACTTCACTCGAATTGTTCGATTTCGAAGCTGCTTGTTTCGAAATCGATACGAATCGAATCGGGACTGTTTCGATTCGATTCGATTCGAATTCGAAGTGTTCGCACACCTCTACTTCAAATCAAAAGGATGTCGAATAAAAGTCTGAGCAAAATGAAAAAAAGTTACGTAAAGGTTTGGATGTTTGAAAATCCATGCGCATACCTTTTTGAGTTGGGAAGTCAGGGTAAGGTTTTATTTCTTAGTTAAAGGAAGAGGAACAAAATGTATTGATTAGATTTTCAATATTTTAACCACAGGAAAAAGTTGAATTCACCGTTGAACTCAAAATTCACAAAATTTCTAAAATTTTGACCGTTTTAAAAAATTGGCAAAACACTTCAATCAAAATTCTTTTCCTACATTAAAATAAAATAATCCAATCAATACAAAATGTAGTTTGAACCTTTCTGATCCAAAAAAACCAGTGTCCCAACTTCACGGCACAAAATCTAATGCGCATGGAGCTCAAATAGTAAGCCTCTTAAATAATACATTTTATGCAATAACTCAAATATGGTTTGAGCTACAGGTTGGGGATTTTTTTCAAAAAAGTTTCTAATGAGGTACTATAAGTCCTTGAGAAAGAAAAAATATTGACTCCAATGGTTTCTGAGATGGCAAATTCAGTCCTGGGTGCCCTTAACAATATAAATATATAGTGTGTATAGGTAGGTATACGGAAAATTAGCGTCGCTTTTGTGTAAGAAGGCACTGTCTTTAATTGAAGATAAAGAGTAATAAAAATGTACAGCAGGTGGATCAAGTGAACAGGTTGTATGACCACTAGACGAATTCAAAGACTACTTTATGGCGGGCAAGAGCTCGGGGAGGCATCAATATGCGTTCACACCCAATTCGGGTGGGAATATGAGTGCCGAAAAATGCCGAGGGGGCGGGGCAGACAGATTTAGTGTAACCTTTTGCCTACATCCAAGCTGACGGTAATATAAGTTGCCTACCCTGCAGGCGGCCTGTAATACGCTCCAGTGAAACGGCGAGGGGCAGAGACACCCGGCCCGGCAAGTGTTCACACATCATGCTGTAAACCAGAGAGACATGTAAGAAAAGTAATATTTAACGGAGTGAGAGACAAATGACAGAAACGTACCTCTATTTTCCGGATGAATCATGTGTTCCCACTGCCAGGGAATTCTGCCTGCCCGGCTAAGGAAGTAATCCCGGAACTGCCGTTGCACCGCCATCCCTTGCGCGTCGGTGCCCGGACCGGCCGAGGGGTCTAGCTGGACGTCCCTCCGGGGCGCTGCTGGCTGCAGGAGGTTGTCTTCTTGCCGTACCTCAGCCCTCCACCTTCGGCACCTGACGACCTCCCTCCTCAAGGTCCACGTATCCGGCGGGGATGTACCGGTGAGCTGCGTCGAGCACGTTCTCCTCATTTTGCACAAAGAAGTTGTGCAGGACCACACAGGCGGAGACGACGGCCCGCACCTTCTCCTCGCCGGCCTGGAGGCAGCGCCGCAGGACCCGCCACCTTGCTGTCATAATGCCGAAAGCATTTTCAATGACGCGTCGGGCGCGTGACAATCTGTGGGAGGAGGAGGCTAATTAATGAGACGTATTGAGGGGTGAACTCTCACGATATGTAGCGCCCATAATTTCTCAAAATACATAGGACACAATGCAAAACTTTTAATGACTGCAAATACGCAACCGGTGCACTGACCTGTAGTTGTAGATGTTCCAGTAATCTGGAAGAAACTGCCCTCCCTTGGGCACCATGAAGTGGGAGCTGAGGGTGAATGCCTCGTCCCCAACAATGACGTAGGGAAGGGGCTGTACCCAACCATCGGGCGTCCTCGGTGCAGGGAAATCTATCTCCCCCGCATTGAACTTCACGCCCAGTGCGGAGTGAACAAAGATGCCACCATCGCTGCGCCGTCCTCGCCCACCGATGTCCACAAAAATAAATTTGTAATTGGCATCGCACATGCCCAGAAGTACCATGGAAAAGTACTTCATGTAGTTGAAGTACTCGCTACCAGTGTTGGAGAAGCACTGTAATTTAAAACATTTTAATTAACACAGTTTAGCAAACAAAAATTTCACGTGCATAATAGCTGGTAAACTTGGCGCAAATCCCCTTCGTGAGAAGAGAGGGGGGGGGGCCTTCGTTAGGGGGTCGGCTTGTCCTCCCCTTCCTCTCGCCCCCTGCCCCTGCTCCTTCCCCTCCCGCGGAACAAATCGGCTCCGTCAAGCTAACCGCGGAGCAAATGTGTAACACCCACTCCCACCCAGGCACGTAATAAAGGGGGGAGGGGGGAGAAAGGCGAGGTGATGTATCGAAAGTTGCCTACCTTCAGGGGTCTGCAGCTCAAATTGCCTACCTTCAGGCGGATCCATGACCTGACAGGAAATTGCCCCCCACCCCCCTTACTACGTGCCTGCTCCCACCTCCCAAATTTTTCTAGAAAGGTCACTGCTTACTTGTGTCTCAATATGTTTGCCGTCGATGGCGCCAATCAGGTTCGGGAAATTCCATTTCTCTTCATATTCCTCCGCGATGCGCACGAAGTTCTCCGGCGTAGGTAGCGGAAAAACTTCTTCGCCCAGCACTTCCCACAGTACCCAGCACGTCTCGGTGATGATCTGGGACACACTGGCGGGGGGAATCAGGAAAGCATAGCTCAAGGAGACCTGGTAGTCACCACTAGACAAGTATCTGCAAAAAGGTTACCAAATTAGTCACAGAACTTAGCGGCATTTCCCTCACGAAAGAATTTTACAAATATCGACAGAAAAAGTAATTACCTTAGCGTCAGCGCAAGCTTTTCTCCAGTGTCGACCTGAGCAACACCGCGCAGCTCACGGCGCTCCAAGTGCGGCCGAACACGTGCATGCAGCTCGTCGAACATGGCCGGCGTCATTCGGAAATAGTTAAAAAACTTCTCCGGATCATGCTCACGCATGTGAGGTATGACGGTGTGCCACGCGCCCCACTGCTGCCTCATTTCGAATGTTGGCCTCACTCTCCATCGACGTGGGCCTTCATCCAGGTTGACGAGGATAGCATGCCGCAGCCTTTCCCGAATAACAAGGCGTCTCAAAGTAACAGCACGGTGGATCAAAGGCAGTCTCCGAAAGGTTTCGCCTGCGAAACACGACAAAAATACGTGACACCCCCATTCGCCAGCTACATGCAAACAGTACTGGTGGGAGAGCGAACAAAAACTTACCGAGCACAAAACGACGTCGAGCACGACGACGTTGGGGCCCTTGGACAGGCAGGCCCAAAGCCAGCTGCACTCGAGCACGAAGCACAACACGGTTGAGCAGCAGCAGACGTGCACGCGCGCGGTCCATAGAAACGCGATACGCGGCGGACGCCCGCACGCACAGCACACACACACGACAGCCGTGGATCGAACAGAGGCCAACACACCAGAAGGAAAAGAAGACAACACGAGACAGACGAAGACACAAGACAGAGGCAAGAACACACACGTCCGAACACGGACTACTGAATGCTGAGGAGGTTGTTACTGATGGAGGCCAAACAGAACTGTGACCGGCTGCTCACGCCGAGCCTCCGAGCTAAACTTTGTGTTGCACGAGACAGCCCCGCGTTGCATAGGCCAGGTGATAACACACACACAAACTACTTGCAATGACGACAGATGGCGTTGATGTAGCATGCAAACTGCCGCCGACCCCGTCGGAAGTGAGGCATGTGTCCGTCGACGTCCAACAGCAAGTAGGTCATTCCCCTCCCCTCCCCACGGCGATATCCACCACTTGCCCGTGAACGGCTGCCAGCGAGGCGACCCCCACCATGCACGCCGGCAGGCTCATGCTCTACACCGACTGATGGCGGAGAGATCCCCACCCCGATTCGTGGTTGTCGGGTGTACAGAGCTATAGCTACACTGGTTTCGCATGAGCGTAGATAGACTTTCTTCGCGAGCTCGCGCTAGCTGTGCGGGTACGACTGCGGGCAGGTCGACAAGGCCCTCAGCAAGACCTGCTCCGAGGCCGCGCCGAGCGCCGCCCCGCCCGGCCCGGCCCGGCAGCACTGGGCGCGCCCTAGCTGTGCGGGTACGACGGCGGGCAGGTCGACAAGGCCCTCAGCAAGACCTGGACCTCATTCTCGCACAGTGACTACTTGCCCTCTCGCACTCGCATAAGCAGCGCCATACCGGCCGGTACGCGAGTTGGATTTCTCAGTCGCACAGTGAATTTCCATCCACTATGCAGTCGGTGGTACTGCGCATGTGAGCTGCAGGTTGAGTGGTGTTCCTGGCTGTCTTCAGCAGCCAGAGGGTCTCGGCTCTGCTTTGTGAACCGTTTAAGAGAGATAAGGGTTGTTAGCAAATATGACTTTAGAACAAAAAGTATGCTGTCCGACGATGTATTTGTTTTTGTGGTCCGACCCATATTTTCATTGCATTGTTAGTAATTTGAACGTAAGTGTGGTATCTGTATTGTGTTTTGCTTGAGTGGAGCTTCTATTGTGCAGAAGATATATGTGTATACATGCTCGTTGGTATTTTTAGGCAACGGAGTTGCCTTCTAAAATCGCTTTAAAACGTCTGTCAATTGTTTTCTATGGCCCCTTATGGGGGGAAAAATCCGCTCCAACGATTTTTATAATATTACCTACAGTTATAGTATGTAAACTTGTATACTCACTCTGAAAGTTTAATTGAAATTTAAACGAGAGATTTTCTGGAAATTTGAATTGAAATTTCAGTGGCTGCTGACGTCCATGATGCGACTAGTGGGAGAACGAGAACGATATTAAGATGATGAAGTTGCTCCACAGAATCACACACATACTGGTAGGGGGAGCTTGGAGCTGGGCATTTAGAGGTCCCCGATCTCCAAAATGGCGGCCTACTGAGGTACGAAATGTCGTAACAAACTGTATGTTCGGTTAGGTTGGTTTCACTATTTATGAGTCATTGAAATGGCTAGAAAGTCTTTTTCCAACGCTTTTGATCATAATTTTGCTTCGGAGGAAGGTATGCTATGTAAACATCAGGACAGAGGAAGTTTTCTTTGTGTGGTAGTGGAGGTATACTTTTTATTCTCTAGAATTAAATTTCGTCTGCTTGAAGTTACAATCGATTTTGACTTTGCGATCATGATCACCTCCGCATTTGAGGAATTATTCTAACTTATCATTTGTGGACTTCAGCAATGTCATCTCAACTAAGTGAACCCAACGATTGTCGGTTAGCTTCTGTTTTAATTTTAACATCAACCTACTTTCTTGTCTCTGTTTCCTGACGAGGGTGTAAATCTGTCACATTTGGTTCCAGGTTTTGGAAAATACTACTAGATGGAAGAGAGCAAAACGCAAGGCTGCAAAAGATGTATTTGATTTTTTTAGAAAATGAACCAGATGGCTTTGACTCACTACCACCATCTAGTGCCAGTGATAGTGACTTTTGTGAGAATGTCCAAAACTTCACAACTTTAATGAATTTTAACCAAATAGATTCACCAGTAGATAAAATTCAGCAGACTTTTATTTCCACATCTTGTTCTTATCAAACTGACTCATCGTTGTGAAAGGCTGAAGCGTTGTTGATCCAAATGATTTAAGAGCTAGAAATCAAACAGGCTCATCGTTAGTTTATCTCATCACCTTTCATGAATCTATCAGTGCTCAAACGGGAGGTGCACAAAATGAAAGTTTTTCTTCTGATTCTGATGACACAGATCAGGTGAATGATTTATTTGATGATGCTGATGCTACTAATGATAGTCCAGAGAGCAGTCTAAAAGCAGCTTTGATTTTGTGGGCATTAACACACAAGATAAGAAGGAACGCTCTCACTGATTTACTGCATATATTGAGGGACCACAATCATCCTAACCTTCCATTGAGCTCTAAAACTTTAATGAAAACTCCAAGAAGCACTGTGAACTTTTTTACCACTCTTGGAGCAGGCCTGTTCTGGTACTATGGAATACTGCAGTGTTTATTGCCAAGACTTACAAGGGAACGTTTTCCGGTGATACACTTAGAATTGCACGACACAGTGATATTTTGTAGGTGGGACCTATAGACAAGGATTGGCACTAATTTTAGCTGCCCGTTTGAGGTTTGACAGTCCCTACAGCGAATTGAAAATAAAAACAAGTAGATAATCAGTGTACCAAATAAATTTGATACATGAGAAAGCAGACTCGTTCTTTACTAGTTAGTATACCGGGTGTCCCAGAGAACACACGGCAGTGTTGTGGGATTGCATGGTCGCCAGAGCTGCAGGGGCTATGGCGCCTTACGGCCGGAGTGGGTAGGCAGACCCGCAACACTGCCGTGTGTTCTCTGGGATACTCTGGGACACCTGTATATCAAGATGAATTGGTATGGTGTAATTTGAGTCCAATGTCACTAGATGGCATTGTTCGTCGAGATTGAGCAGAACGTCAATAGATGGCGTTATTGTTTCGCGCATGCGTATAACCTCGTGTTTACACTTCTAATGTTTGTCAATAAATAATGTATTGTTTACTTCTTAATTACACAAAGAATAGTTCTGAAAGTGACTGGGAGGTTTAAATAGTAAGGTGATTTTACATATAGTGTAATTTGGTAGTATATTATTAGGCAGATGTGCTAAATTTCGTTTGTGAAAACGCTGCATCGGCGATGAAGGGTTCACGAAGGGTCGTAATTTGAATTCTATTTTTCTTTGAATTTTGCTTAGAAACTTGAAAAAAACCTCTATCATTGATTCGTGACTGGTCGAAATGCTACAGTTTGGTTACAAATATATAACTGTATGTATTGCCATTTCTCAGAGTTATGTGTGGTCTAAATTACACCATACCAAGCACAATACTCGTTCTCTACCTCTATGTATATAGTGGAGATAGATGAGGTAAAGAACGAGTAAAAATGCTGAAATTTTTTTTTCCAGAAAAAAACAAAATTGACTTTTAGGTCATGATTCGTCCAGAAATGATGTTCTTTTGGAGATTTGGACACTTTGTACTTTTTCCCCACTGATTCCATACAAAATTAGGTCAAAAAAATTTGTTTTTCATAAAAAAACCAAAAATGATCTTTAGGTCACAATTCGTCCAGAAATGATGTCCTTTGGCCGATTTGGGCACTTTTCCTACTTCCCCCCTTCTAATTTCACACAAAAAAAGTCAAAAAATATTTTTTTATGAAAAAAGCAAAAATGATGCGTGTACAGCACTTGTCCTACCATTTCCTTGTCCTACCTATTTATTTAAAAATAAAATATATTATTTAAAAAATTAATTTATTTTTTATTTTAATTTATTTTTTAATAAAATTAATTTTATTAAAAACATAATGATGTAGCGTGTAAGGGAGGGGGCTGATAGCCGGCCGGGGGCGAGGTGGTCTGTGTGTAGCGCTGCCATCCCCTCCGGAGGACGCTGCTGCCTGGAGGGGCAACGCAAGGTAAGAGGCTGCGCGCCCCGACTGAGAGCTGTGCAGCCGTAAGCGTTCAACTTCGAACATCAGTGACCCTCAACTGTAAGCTCTGTACATGCGCACCTGACATATCTCACCAATGAACACTATCGCAGGTCGCGGACTGACACTGTCGGTAAGACCGACCACTTGTATGCCGAGTATGAGTAGGGAATGAGCTGTTACTCTGAACTCCGCGCTCGATACGTTAATCGTTATGTAGTGCCTTCCAATAAGACAGTGCCCTGGGCACATGTGTGTACAGCGGTTCGCGCATATGATGTGTAATAAGCCGCGCGACGGGAGGAGCGCCCTCCGGGTAGGCAACCCGCTGCTCGACGCGTCGGCTTGGTTGCCTACCTTACTCCAGGCAGGAGCTATGTATTAATTACTTGGCCCTTGGCGCCGCCCGCAAATCCGCCACCGCGGCGCCGACCTGTATCGACGCATTCTCGACGACGTCCGTTCACCCTGCAGAACCCGAAGATGGCCGTGTGTGTGGTGGACAGTGAATAATCATTTGCGTTTCTTTCTGTTGCATGTACCTGTCGAGGAGGAAGGCGTGTGCACGTCTGCCGCTTCGCTTGCTGTGCTCGCTGTGCCCTAGCTAAACGCTTCCAGCTGTCACTGCCAACAGGAGCACTGCCTCGAAGCCTCAATCGCAATAAAGAACATTTCAGCCAGATATGCTTTGCCCACTCTTAATAATGTTAATCCCTTTCCCGAACTTTGCCATGGCTCTCCATTTACAGCAAAGCGCTACGTCCAGGTACGTGCAGCTGCAGCCCCATGAGGAAATGAAAGAAGGTACATCAGGGAATGTAGGCAATGTAGCCTGTAACGTATGCACAACGAAAAGAGATGCAATCGACTATGTAGTTCGTTTTTAGGTCGTCAAGACCGGCGAGGGAGAGTAGGGAAGGCAGTAGACAACAACAAACAACTTCAGAAACGGATATATTTTCCAAACCAGCAGCGTGTACAAGTAACTTCGTGAGACTTCCCTACTTTCGAAGAAACGTCAGCGCGGCCCTGCGTTCTAGGAATTGGGAAGTTCTCCGACCTGCGTTGCGTAGCGAGCCTGAAACAAAGACAGGGTGTTTATCAGCAGCACTGACGGGCGGATAGGCGCCCGGGGTGGGCTAGCGCCCGAACCCAGACACCATTACAACAACTTCAATATAAGACTGGATTAAAACGCGGCGCGTCGTTCCTCTCTTCTTTAGGTTCCGATTTCCTTGCAGCGAAATACCCTACAGCACAAGGTACAAAGAAGCCAGCTGAAAAGAGCAGCGGAGAGAGATAGGGTGCAGGGGCGGGGACGAGAATGTGTAAGAAGTCGTGAAGGAGGGTGCCAGGTGTGTCATACGCAGAACGAACCGCCCACCTCAATGACGACCACTGGCGGAGAAGGCGCCGACTGGTACTCAAATGCGATGAGACAGCCGGGAAAGAGCCGAGATTGCCGCTTTCCGCAGCCGCAACACGTTCGACCTGCGCTTCCTACGCCGGTCCAACGAGCACCAAGCCCAATCTATACCTCTCAGCGAGGTAGCGCGAAAAAATTGCCTTCCGGTACTGGGCCTTCGTGCGACCACCTACTTTATATTCATTCCAATCTTTCTCCCTACTAAGGGGTAGTGAGAAAGTGAGCTAGGTAGTGCGATATTGCACTAGAAGCAGAACGCCCACTCAAGCCCACATTCACATATTTTACAAGTAGGAAGACTGGACCACGCAGGCCAGCCGGGCCCTCTAGGAGAGCGCTCAAAGCCACACACTACTTGGCCTCACGGGGGGCCGTGACGACTCACGGCTCACGCCCGGGGCCGGCCGGGCCCTGTCCGATAGAGCACTCAAAGCCACACACTACTTGGCCTCACGGGGGGCCGTGACGACTCACGGCTCACGCCCGGGGCCGGCCGGGCCCTGTCCGAGAGCACTCAAAGCCACACACTACTTGGCCTCACGGGGGGCCGTGACGACTCACGGCTCACGCCCGGGGCCGGCCGGGCCCTGTCCGATAGAGCACTCAAAGCCACACACTACTTGGCCTCACGGGGGGCCGTGACGACTCACGGCTCACGCCCGGGGCCGGCCGGGCCCTGTCCGATAGAGCACTCAAAGCCACACACTACTTGGCCTCACGGGGGGCCGTGACGACTCACGGCTCACGCCCGGGGCCGGCCGGGCCCTGTCCGATAGAGCACTCAAAGCCACACACTACTTGGCCTCACGGGGGGCCGTGACGACTCACGGCTCACGCTCGGGGCCGGCCGGGCCCTGTCCGATAGAGCACTCAAAGCCACACACTACTTGGCCTCACGGGGGGCCGTGACGACTCACGGCTCACGCCCGGGGCCGGCCGGGCCCTGTCCGATAGAGCACTCAAAGCCACACACTACTTGGCCTCGCACGGGGGGCCGTGACGACTCACGGCTCACGCCCGGGGCCGGCCGGGCCCTGTCCGAGAGCACTCAAAGCCACACACTACTTGGCCTCACGGGGGGCCGTGACGACTCACGGCTCACGCCCGGGGCCGGCCGGGCCCTGTCCGAGAGCACTCAAAGCCACACACTACTTGGCCTCACGGGGGGCCGTGACGACTCACGGCTCACGCCCGGGGCCGGCCGGGCCCTGTCCGAGAGCACTCAAAGCCACACACTACTTGGCCTCACGGGGGGCCGTGACGACTCACGGCTCACGCCCGGGGCCGGCCGGGCCCTGTCCGAGAGCACTCAAAGCCACACACTACTTGGCCTCACGGGGGGCCGTGACGACTCACGGCTCACGCCCGGGGCCGGCCGGCCCCTGTCCGAGAGCACTCAAAGCCACACACTACTTGGCCTCACGGGGGCCCGTGACGACTCACGGCTCACCCCTGGAGCCTACCTCGGTACTTGTTACAGATGTAAATATAGGCTGAAGTAGGCGTACTGCTTTTAGTGCAATAGCGCACCAACGTTGGATAGAGCTACCCCTGCCCCCCCCTCCTCCAAACCAGAAGGAAAAAAAATGGAGTGGTTTACCTATGGGCTGAGGTAAAGTACGCTGCGGCAATGAGCACTAGCTACGGATGTTTCTATTATTTTTCAGCTGCCTTGTCCTTATCTTCGCATCCTTGAGCAAAGGACTGAAGCTCACCCTACTGGGTAAGTGATGGTCACTTAAAGATGAAGAAGTCACAACAAATCTACCGAAGCTCCTAATTCCATTAGATTATTACTTTACCTGATCGCACTGTAAAAACTACAAACCAGGTATGGCTAAATCAAAATAGGTTCAACGTTTAGATTCTGATGTTAGTACCTTTGATGAGTTCTTAAAACTTAAAATTTAGAGATGTGTGATTGGTGCAAATTGGCACTAACACACCCAAGAAACACAAAAAATATAAAACGAGCTACTTTGCTACAGAATAAACCCGTTGTAAAATCAGTACATTAAAAAAAAATTGATGCGATTAGATGGAGGGCTGGCAAATGACTACAAGTATTATAAATATGAATAAAGTAACCATATGTGCAGCTTGGAATGGCATCACTTCAGCCACAAGAAATTTTACGAGAAATTCTTATCTGGCTATAAATATTAAACCTAAGTTAAGGGAAATACTTGTAAGTATTAGGGCAGAAAGCCAAAGTCATTGCATACCAAAGGGGAGAAAATTCACGGATTTTCCTTGTACCCCATTTTTAATTGAATTGAGCATGGAGGAATGATACATTTAAACCTTGGCTGATTCGAGCTAACATCACTTTGACGCATTCTGGACTCACAGGGATTTGCGCCAGTTCCCAAGCCCTTGTGAAAGGACCGCCCAGCATGGAACGAAAAGATGAATAGCAGAGATGAGAAAATGGAAAAGGGGAAAAGGTTGGAAGGGTGACACCATAGCTGATACCCGGCCAAGTTTAAAATAAGTACCATCCTCAAATTATGCTCAAAGTTGCCAATACAAGTACCCCGGAAAAAGACTACAAAAAAACACTACCTTTCCCAAACCAAATCTCTGCGGTGACTGTGAGCTATCCCACAGTCGAATAAACCCGTTGTAAAATCAGTAAAAAAAATTAAAAAAAAAAAAAAAAAAAAGTTGATGCGATTAGATAGAGGGCTGGCAAATGACTACAAGTATTATAAATATGAATAAAGCAACCATATGTGCAGCTTGGAATGGCATCACTTCAGCCACAAGAAATTTTACGAGAAATTCTTATCCGGCCATAAATATTAATATTTTTCGTAACATATCCTATACTTTGGATCTGATTTTTCTTTCCAGTGCACACGAGAACAGACCCAACAGGTGTAAAAAGTCTAGACCATCTCTCGCGGCCGTTTGGTGATGCTCACTAGGATCTGAGCCGAGCTGCTTTCGGATTGGCGGTCTAGCGGGCGACCCGAGAAAAGTTGGGGGCAAACTCTCTGCCACAGCATTTTTCACGAAATTTGAATCTTGCATGTTATCCACGAAATAATTGGAGAAATTTTATGTGAAGTCTCAAAGAATAGACAGATACAATTCAACAGATGCTGTTTGGAGCTACCGACACTTTGGCACAGCGAGGCTCATGGGGGCTTTGTGCCGTTCCCCAATCCTTACAGAAGGACCGCCACGCATGGATCGAAAAGAAAAAGAAAAGATGAGAAAATTGAAAAGGGGAAGGGTAAAAAAGGGTGCCATCATAGCTCGTAGGCAAAAGCTGAAAAATGTATCAGTCTTAAATGAAATGCTACTACAAATGGTTTTGATGGACATTTGATTGGCCTCCAAAACATATGCGCCTTTCATGGCATAACACACATAAACAAACTAAACTTCCATTGAATATGAAATGTTCAATTCATGTAACGTCAATAAGTTATGAGAACTTGCTGTATGATTAATTTACAGTTAAGAAAAGGTCATGGGACAGTTATCGTTGATCAACAAAAGATCACTGACTGCTAGTAGTCATCCCCACTAATAAAACCCGTAATCAGAAAACAAGACTTAACTTTGTTGGCGGAAGGTGGTTGCAGGGAGAATAGTGATAGGCACCGCCAGCACTACATGGTAGAAATGCCATGGTGTGTCAAAGTCCAAAAGATGTTATCCTAGAACAATTAATTTCTGTAAGAGGTATGCCAACTAGCTGAATTGTTCCCTGATGGCATATTTTAATAGAATTAGATATGTAAGAACTCACAGGCATGGGGAGGGCAAGTAGGCTGTTGGCTACTATGCCATCTCAATACAATAATACTGAAGGTCCTCCCAAATGGCCTAAGGCTTGAAGTGGATTAAGCCTAAGAAACAGAAAAAATAAAAATAAATTAATAGTTCTCCCACATTTAATGCCAATCTTGAATCAAAAGTTCAACAACTTACACTGTTGTTTCTACTGAACAATTGCACGGTTCAAGAAAAAGTAATTTCCAAAATACAACCCACTCTTTGAGGGGCATATTCATTGCTAATTACTCCTCTGCAATTGTCTAATAATAACAGTAGATATGTAAGTAGTATGAAAGCCTGTGGTGATAGTTATTCAATGAAAGTAAAAATCTGTGAACATATTGTAAAAAGTCATAGAAAAATCAACGATTTCTAGTCCTTTTTAATATCAAATTCCTGTAGACAATACTCACCAAAAGGAAAAGAAATTATACAGAGATGAACATACAATCAGAAGTATCACAAAAACGAATGCATAGTAGTCACCCTCTCTTGCAGAAGAATATTCTGTCGCCAAGGGACTAAACAGCAGGAGATAAATGAAATAGAGTTTCAACAAGCACTATGATCTGAATCTGAAAAAAAAAGCAGAAAATTATGTTGTTAGAATGGGTTTGTGCTGACTAAAATGCATAAAACAGTCCCGTATATGAGAGTTCACTTACTAAATCCACTGTCAGAGAATATTCTCATTTTCAAAAAGCCCTCCAAGATAGTAGTCCCTTTACCTCGGCACTGTCAATGCACCATGAGAAAGCAAGATGTTGCAGTCTGTATCAAGCTGCAAATAGACAATAAATCTCAAACTTTTGAAAGGTACAATTTTGATGAATTGAGAACTGCAAAAAGAATGTCGTCGTACAATTTAGCAAGGTGATCACTACTACCAAAGTTAGCCAAATGGATTGCATTCAGCTTTCAATGAAACTACTTTCATACTTCACAAAGATAAGGGAAAAGAGTCAGTAACCATTGGAATAGAAATTATACTTTCAACTTTTGCTTCCCTTCCCCTTGACAATAATAAAATTTTAGCATTTTGCGTTGATTTATTAGAACACCAAAAGAGCAAGCTTTGTTAAGGGGCAGTATATAAAATCTGCTGTGACAGGCAAGGTTATTTACGCTTTTGAAATATTTTTCTTAAATTAGCACTCTAAATTAAAATGCTCTTGCTGCCCGCGTTTTCAAAACAGGAGGAAATGTCACTCACCTCCACAATCCGCACCTGTAAATCTCACATTTTGGGGCGAGATAGTCCATGGTACGTTCAAATACGTAACCCAATTTATTACTCAGAGAAATTCCGTCATCTCCAGAATGCAACTCCTGTGGGCAAAAAGAGAAAAATCTTATTGTATTTCTGACGCAGTGTAACGGTGAAGTTCAAGTTCTAAAACCTTTAATCACTTACCACAAGAGATAAGGTAAAATGCAGAGAGCAGTAGTGTTTATCAGTCACTACAGTTTACAAGAGAACAGGTAAACATTTATGTAAAGCATACTTCAGCTCAAGACTCCTGCTTTAAAAGGTATCCGGACAAGTGACCACATAAAAACTGCCCCGAACCCAAATCGACCCCAGAATAACATTGACCACACATACAGGGTGACCACATTTTACAATGACACCTGTTTCACAAGTTTTCACAAGTGCTGCCCTGTAGGGTGGCCGCAAATAAAAATATTTTTGATTTCTCAAAATTCTCAAAAAAGAAATTCAGTTCCAGATAGAGCATTAAAAACTGAATCGAATGAGCTTAGAACGAGCCCTGTACGCATAAAATTAGAGGTTGCGCAAAGCGCTCAAAGTATTACAAACAGTAACAAAAGTTTAAGGATTGCATCGAATTGGTAATATTTTTTGTTAAGTTTAAAATAGGTCCATAAACCATGCAGGGTCATTCTCAGGGGGGATTTGATACGGAGAACCCATTTTTCAATTCCTTTTTAACATACAGGCCCTTTAAATGCCTCTATTTCCCCCTGAAAGTAAATTTTAGTTTTTGTTCTCACTTTTATCAAAAGACGCAGGGAGCTCCGCCGGGACCCCACCCGCTCTGGACCGGTGTTAGAGCGTAGTTACAGGCTTCTTTTCATGCTCTTTCGACTGTAACCAAGGAAAATGTCCCAACTCATCTCCTTCAGTACGTTTGTGTTGCGACAGCAAGTAGCCAAAATTCCTAAAAATCAAACAAGTATACGATGGGCGCTGCGTTCGATCCCAATTTTTAGGCAACGGAGTTGCCTTCTAAAATCGCTGAAAAACGTGCGTGTTTTGTTTCATATGGCCCCTTACGACAGAAAAAAATCTGCTGAAGGGAATTCGATAATATTAAGCATACATTTAGAATGTAATCTAGTACATTCGATTCTGAAGTCTAACTTTTTTTGAAAATTGTGGCAAGTTTTTTAGGGGTCAGATTTGGGTCATTATGGGTTGGGGTCAATATGAAAGGTGGTCACCTGTCAGTGGTAACAGTATAACGTGGTCAGTCAGACTGTGGTCAATTGTCCTAGACCCGCTTTAAAAACCTAAGTACAACTCAAAGTAGCAACAAACAGTTAGTGCAAAAATGCACACCAATCAGCACAATAGCAGCACAGAGCTCAGGCATCTTTGCAAAATCAACAAGAAACAGAGATAAAAATTGTCGCCCTAGCAGCATCCAGACTGGTCCCTTTATCATAAAAATAAATTAAATGAATGCAACCCACAGCGGAAGCCATGGCCATTGCTGAAAAAATAGGAAACTTATCACAGCTGGAGCAACGACGCGCTCTGGCAGGAGTCTCTCCTCTGTTACCATTCAGACACGCCACCAACAGCCAAGCTGAAAGCAGGCATCTTTACAAATTCAACAAGAAACAAAGGAAAAAAGTTGTTTCCAATATGAGCACCAGGGCTGGTCCTTTTATCATCAGTAAAACTAAATATATTGCTGCCCATAAATTCAACAAAATACTTGTCGTGCAACCCACAGCGGAAGCCATGGTCATTGCTCACACAAAGAGAAAACATTTCACAGCAGAAGCAACAACGCTCTTGCTCTCACAGAAAATCTCTACCCTGTTTACATTGTGAAACTCCACCAACAGCCAAGCTGAAAGCAGGAACCTTTAAAAAATAAGGATCATTTGACACATTTCAACAAATGCTGTTCAGAGCTACCAACACTTTGACACAGACTGGCTCATGAGGGATTTGTGTCAGTCCCTAATCCTTAGGTAAGGATCACCAGCCATGGATCGAAAAGACTATGAGAAGAGACGAGAACTTGAAAGGGGAAAGGGATGAGAAGGGTGCTACCATAGCTCATACTAGGCAAAAGTTAAAATAAGTGTCACTCTCAATATTAAATTAATTACACAACAATTTTGCTCCACCAACTCCAAAACAGAAGGCAGGCAACGCAAAGTAGCAACAAACAGTTGGTGCAAACATGCACCACAATCAGCACAATAGCAGCACAGAGCTCAGGCATCTTTGCAAAATCAACAAGAAACAGAGATAAAAATTGTCGCCCTAGCAGCACCCGGACTGGTCCCTTTATCAGAAAAATAAATTAAATGAATGCAACCCACAGCTGAAGCCATGGCCATTGCTTACACAAATAGGAAACTTATCACAGCTGGAGCAACGACGCGCTCTGGCAGGAGTCTCTCCTCTGTTACCATTCAGACACGCCACCAACAGCCAAGCTGAAAGCAGGCATCTTTACAAATTCAACAAGAAACAAGGAGAAAAATTGTTTCCAATATGAGCACCAGGGCTAGTCCCTTTAACATCAGTAAAACTAAATATATTGATGCCCATAAATTCAACAAAATACTTGTCGTGCAACCCACAGCGGAAGCCATGGTCATTGCTCACACAAATAGGAAACTTATCACAGCTGGAGCAACAACGCGCTCTGGCAGGAGTCTCTCCTCTGTTACCATTCAGACACGCCACCAACAGCCAAGCTGAAAGCAGGCATCTTTACAAATTCAACAAGAAACAAGGAGAAAAATTGTTTCCAATATGAGCACCAGGGCTAGTCCCTTTAACATCAGTAAAACTAAATATATTGATGCCCATAAATTCAACAAAATACTTGTCGTGCAACCCACAGCGGAAGCCATGGTCATTGCTCACACAAATAGGAAACTTATCACAGCTGGAGCAACAACGCGCTCTGGCAGGAGTCTCTCCTCTGTTACCATTCAGACACGCCACCAACAGCCAAGCTGAAAGCAGGCATCTTTACAAATTCAACAAGAAACAAGGAGAAAAATTGTTTCCAATATGAGCACCAGGGCTGGTCCTTTATCATCAGTAAAACTAAATATATTGCTGCCCATAAATTCAACAAAATACTTGTCGTGCAACCCACAGCGGAAGCCATGGTCATTGCTCACACAAAGAGAAAACATTTCACAGCAGAAGCAACAACGCTCTTGCTCTCACAGGAAATCTTTACCCTGTTTACATTGTGAAACTCCACCAACAGCCAAGCTGAAAGCAGGAACCTTTACAAAATAAGGATCATTTGACACATTTCAACAAATGCTGTTCAGAGCTACCAACACTTTGACACAGACTGGCTCATGAGGGATTTGTGTCAGTCCCTAATCCTTAGGTAAGGATCACCAGCCATGGATCGAAAAGACTATGAGAAGAGACGAGAACTTGAAAGGGGAAAGGGATGAGAAGGGTGCTACCATAGCTCATACTAGGCAAAAGTTAAAATAAGTGTCACTCTCAATATTAAATTAATTACACAACAATTTTGCTCCACCAACTCCAAAACAGAAGGCAGGCAACGCAAAGTAGCAACAAACAGTTGGTGCAAACGTGCACCACAATCAGCACAATAGCAGCACAGAGCTCAGGCATCTTTGCAAAATCAACAAGAAACAGAGATAAAAATTGTCGCCCTAGCAGCACCCGGACTGGTCCCTTTATCAGAAAAATAAATTAAATGAATGCAACCCACAGCTGAAGCCATGGCCATTGCTTACACAAATAGGAAACTTATCACAGCTGGAGCAACGACGCGCTCTGGCAGGAGTCTCTCCTCTGTTACCATTCAGACACGCCACCAACAGCCAAGCTGAAAGCAGGCATCTTTACAAATTCAACAAGAAACAAGGAGAAAAATTGTTTCCAATATGAGCACCAGGGCTAGTCCCTTTAACATCAGTAAAACTAAATATATTGATGCCCATAAATTCAACAAAATACTTGTCGTGCAACCCACAGCGGAAGCCATGGTCATTGCTCACACAAATAGGAAACTTATCACAGCTGGAGCAACGACGCGCTCTGGCAGGAGTCTCTCCTCTGATACCATTCAGACACGCCACCAACAGCCAAGCTGAAAGCAGGCATCTTTACAAATTCAACAAGAAACAAGGAGAAAAATTGTTTCCAATATGAGCACCAGGGCTGGTCCCTTTATCATCAGTAAAACTAAATATATTGCTGCCCATAAATTCAACAAAATACTTGTCGTGCAACCCACAGCGGAAGCCATGGTCATTGCTCACACAAATAGGAAACTTATCACAGCTGGAGCAACAACGCGCTCTGGCATGAGTCTCTCCTCTGTTACCATTCAGATACGCCACCAACAGCCAAGCTGAAAGCTGAAGAAGTGTCACATGTACCTCATGGTGTGACAGGCAACTAAAAATAAAACAAGGAAGAAAAGAACACATTTAAAAAATTAGAATAATAATAATAATAATATCTAAAAAGAAAAAAAAACAGTTTCAAGATTTTGTAAACTAAAATACTACTGAGATGTCATGTACACCTGAACTCAATGAATGTCATACGATACCTTTGACTGCAGAGAACAAGAAGTATTGGGTCGAGGTGATGTGATGGTGATTTGTTGCACAAATTGCGACAGTCTGCAGATTTCAGTAACAGCACTAACTGACAGCGCTGCAACTCCTTCTCCATTGCACACTCCAGTACACCACATTGACAACAGCAGAGAAAGTGTAATGGTATCTTCCTGCTGCTAACCTTTACCTGGAATATGCACCAAGAATGTTGAAACATGCAGGCACTCAATTGGTCACTTTCATGAATCGTGGAGAAAACCATAGGGAAAAGGGAGGAACAGAGATTTTTGAATGGTGCAAATTTGCACTAGTCAGTGCAACAAGACACCCATAAAACACGCAGAAATTTCACTTTCATTCACTTTTCTGTGTTTGACTGTTTAAGGGAGCCTCTTTCTGATTACGGTTTGACTAGCTAATCACAAGACACTGTAGCGTTCCTGACGAACGTTAATTAACGCTCTGAGGAAACTACTGCATAAGTGGTTGCAAGAAAATCATCAGTCCGACTCACACTAACATTCAAGACGGATTTAAAAATATCAAAATTCGTTATTAACCTAGTGAAACGTGCAACGGTCACTTGCAAGACACGCATCAGACTAAAAATATTACGAAAACGATGATTAATACAGAACTTCTGAAGAGGTTAGGTGACAGCAAAGTACTGTACATTTAACCGGGGGAAAAATCGTTACACAAACAAGAAGCTGATTTGTAATAAAACAACGCATGCAACGCAGATTATCGACCACATTTGAAAATGCATCCTCACACTCAACGGTTGAATTAAGTCGCCTTAGTCTCTGCTTGCAACGTAGCGACTTGCAACGGCTCCTAGTCTGGTTCAAACTGTCCACTGCCGCCTGCCGCAGCACACACGCACTGGTTGCGGACCGGCAAACAACTGCTGATAACCTGCGAAGCCGCGCGGCCCGCTACCCAGACACTTTCACTTTGATTCTTTTTAAAGATTTCGTTAGATGAATGTTATAACTAACTAAAAACCTATTCGTGGTTTTTAATTTAATATTTTTTAATTAAACAAAGCACGATCGAAAGCGTTATAATAAAAAGCCTAAAGGTGGATTTATAGTCTCATGAGGATGAGGCAAACAAATGAATGACGAGGTACGTTCTAAACGCGTTTTAGGGGCTCCAAAACGCGTTTAGAACGTACCTCGTCATTCATTTGTTTGCCTCATCCTCATGAGACTAAATCCACCTTAACGTTGCGATGCGGTTTTCGGGCGCTTTCAAAATTGCACGCAAGGTGATTGCACGAAATTTGCGCTGCGCCCAACGGACGTTCGCTTTCCACGCCCGAGTTGCCCGATTGCAGATGTGTTCCCCACCCCACCGCCAGAGGCGCTCCTGGGCGCTCCGATCGAGAAACTGAAAGCACGTCGTAAAGCTATAATAATTAATCAAGATTTATTAATCCTGAAACTAATTCAAGACATATTCTTGATTTGGATTTGTTCTTTTAACGAAGTGTTTGTCGTGCAACTATTTTAAGGTAAGGAAACGGGATTATTTTGACGTATGAATCCATTACTTACTTACACTCACCCACCTCGCACATCTTTGATGTTGTTTCGATAGGGCATAATGGTCTTTGTTGCGTGGTATGGGCCATATTACGGTGCGCTAACGTAAGTTACTGACTTTTCAGGATGGAGATGATTGAGGGTAGGGGCATTCGTCCCCGTACACGGTTTTGGCGTGGGCCAGATCTACATGACTACCACGTGAACCGGGTGATGAATGGTAGAAGAATTAGTATGAGGTGTGTCGAGTGGTGGATGCTGAAATGTCCTGGCCGGTGCTCCGTCTCATCTGCATATACAGAGTTTCGACAGACCACCCGCCACAATCATGACCCTGTGAAGCACAGGATTCAGGCAAGAGCTTTTCGACATGTTCTTATGGAACGCTGTCGCTCTGGCGATCACACAGGCTACAAGAGAATGTATAATCAGGAAAGGCGGAGACTTAAGTAAGATAGAAAATAATTTTTACCTCATGTTTCTTTCTATGTGCACTTGTATTTTGATCCTTGAACTCTTCTTCAGAATATCGAGGCAAGCTGCATCCCGTATGCCGTTAGTTACCCTTAGACCCTCAATGAGGAGAGCTCGGCTGGAAAATAGACCTCAAATCCCACGGTCGATTAAGGAACTTGATAAAATTTTATCCAGAAGGCGTTACAGAAAATTGTCTTGCACCATCGATGGTAAAGACAATGTTTATGCTGGAAGAGCCGGGAGTGCCTCCCAAAAAACAATAAGTGCGCTCTTTGTCTCCAGAAGAATGTTGAGATATATGAACAAGAGTCGGAGAGTACAATCCATTTTCTGTGATGCAACCTTTTGCCCAGTGCCGAGGGGCATGAAAGCCAACCAATTGTTTACTATCAGCACTATTCGTCAACACCATGTGAGTATGTGCAATTATGCAAGCTTTACCAGTGTAGGTGAAGTATTTTGTACAATCTCTTACAATTTGTTATTTCATCTTGCCTTTAGTCTGCCTGGTCAGTTGGAACCAGAAATCTTTTACAAATAAACTGAATGTCCATATTATATAATATTTTTCCATGTGTGCACTCAACAGGTTATTCCATTGGTGAGAGTTCTTATGAGACGGCGGACCACTGCAAGCTACACAGCTGCTCTTGAGAAGATCAAGAAACTTGCTCCTGGGTTTCAACCTAAGAAAATAATGAGTGATTTTGAACGGGCTGAGCAGAATGCTCTTGAAATGGCGTTCCCCAATGCTCAATTACATGGATGTCTGTTTCATTATGCAAAGGTATATTTATTTTTAAAATTGATAAGGAATTAGATGATGTTATCTTTAAATTTTGACAATTGCTCTCATTTTCAGGCTATTGGTTGCAAGGCCAGAAAGTTGGGCATGAGTAGGATCATCAAGTCATCTCGTATGGTTAGGCGCCTCATTCGATGGCTGTCATGCCTTCCTCTTCTGCCATGTGACAAAATCAAGAAAGGCTTTAAGATAGTATGCAAGGAGGCCGTCAGGAAAGGTGTAGCTAGTGGGATGTTAGGAATCCTCAGGTATTGGGCTAGATACTGGCTACCTAAGGTGCACATCCTTTCTGTCAGTGGATGTGCTGACCGGACGAACAATGCCTCAGAATCTGATAACAGGATGTTCCAGGATGCAGTGCCCACAAAGCGACCCAATATCTGGCATTTCCTTGGCAAGTACTATATGAAATTATAATTTTAATTTTCCACGTATTCTTGTTTCATGTTCTTGTCACCATGACTGTCATGTTGATACTACTGTCAGAATGGTCTGATAAAAAATAAATGGAACGTAATCTAATCTAACTGATATTATCTTATCCAATATTTTATTTCAACAGATGCAGTCATTGACATGGAAGACTCTACTTTTCAAGATATCTACATTTTGAAAAAAGGACGACAAGCAAACCGTATCAGATCAGTGTCAGCAGTGGCCAATGATCGCACCGTGACTGCTCTGACAACAGACCTTGCTGAGGGTCACATCTCTGTACGAGAGTTCCTGAAAACAGCTTCCTTCACTATCCTGTCGGCTCTAAGTCGAGGGCTTGATGGGAAGAGGAAGAAACCCAAGAAACGAAAGCATTAGTGTGTCTGCCTTTGTTTGAGAGTGGAGAGAGAGTCGTAGAGAGTGAGAATTTTAGATTTCACATTGATTTTCTTGTCACTGAACTGAATAAGTTTTGACAATATTTTACTATTTCAGTTATTCTATAGTGTGCTTAAAGTTAACACCCTTCATAATATAAGCAGTCAAGTTAAAATAGGCAATTCTAGTAGGTTTCTTTCAACAGTGGTTTTAAATTTTCAATGTGCTTGGTAATTAGTTGTACACTCTCAAACATTTTTGCAGAAAGATCTATGTTTGCTACTGGTTCTTCATTTTCATTTACTTTTTTAGAGTAATAGTATTTTAAACACTTTCAAAGTCTCAGGAAAAGTCCTTTGCTTAATGAAGTTTGAACAATGTTGAAGGGATTTGAGCAAGGATTCATAACAATTAGTAAAAATGCTATCAGTAATATCGTGGCCACAACATTTCTTATTTTGAAGTTTATATCAGGGAATGTGCTAGAATCTTTCCGTCTAAGGTTACAAGCTATTTCAGCATTGTATCTGTTAAATTTACTTGCTACTTTTGTTAGGTCATTTTCAAATGACTCTGTCCTAAACTTTAATATATATATTAGACAAGATTCTGTCTTGCTTACCCATATTTCTGCTTATGACTTTTAAACTTGTTGTTGTGATATTTATACAATTTACTATTTCAGACTGAACAGATAGGTGTTCAGTATTAAAGGTGGATCCACAATAGACACATCAGACACATCACCAATATTTGTCTTTATGTTTTTATACACATATTTATTCTCTTTAAAAATATTAGAATATTAGAAAACATCAGACGTCATCACTGGTTTAGCGCATTTGATGTCTGATGTGTCTGACATGATGTGTCTGAGATGTTTCTGATTTGTCTGGTCTGCTGACATCCAAACTAGCTAGTAAAATATATTTTTATCTCTTTTAATATTGGAAAAGTGCAAAACATTACGCATCGCCACCTATGACCCATCTCCTGGTCATTTTTGATGTGTCTGATGTGTCTATTGTGGATCCACCTTAACACAATCACCATTCTTTATAATTTCCTAGCCCCTTACTATGGGCAGTTCTATGCATAATTGTAGTGTGGGGTTTTGCCTCATGACATGCCATGTCTATCTCATATTTTAAAGAACTGCTACTCTAAGAAATGAATCAAATTAGCTAATTATTATTATTTTCCATCAAACATGCATTTTCATTACTATTTGCTATGGTGTGCACTTGATGTTGAGGTGAAACAAATGTACAGACTGCAGGGTGTTCCTTAATTCATTGATTGAAAAGTAACGCTTCAGATAAAATTCATGTGAATCTCAAGTGAATTCACTCTGTGCTTTTTCAGAAACACTTTTTTTTTTTAATGAATTTCTTATTTCTGTTTTGATGTTGATATAGGCTTCTGTTCTGTACATGCAAACTGCAGCCTTGTAGGTAAGAGTGTAGTATACGATCTTAAGTTGTGAACGCTACAAAGCCCATCCTCTATTGTTCTTCATGGACCCAAGATTTCCTCTTACCTGAAGTAAATCAATAAATTAATGTATGGTCTGGCAGCTTTCTAGTCTCATACTTATTCCATCATACCTCAACTGTACAGTTTCAGCAACTTAAAATTCAAAGCTATTGTAAAGTGAAATTGATATCTCTTACAACAAACTGTAAAATTAAAATTGTATTTCAGCGCCATAATAAAAAGCGTAACGTTGCGATGCGGTTTTCGGGCGCTTTCAAATTTGCACGAAATTCGCGCCCAACGGGCGATGGCGTTCTAGCTGCGTTAAGGGAGGATAGGAGCCCGAGGGTCAAGGGGCGAAATCGCACTGGAAGCAGTAGCTTTATAATGGATTTCGGCTCAGCCGGAGGAGCCAGGAGCCCGAGGGAGTTGGTGCGAAATTGCACTAGAAGCAAAAGCTTGATAATAATGGATTTCGGCTCAGCCGGAGGAGCCAGGAGCCCGAGGGAGTTGGTGCGAAATTGCACTAGAAGCAAAAGCTTGATAATAATGGATTTCGGCTCAGCCGGAGGAGCCAGGAGCCCGAGGGAGTTGGTGCGAAATTGCACTAGAAGCAAAAGCTTGATAATAATGGATTTCGGCTCAGCCGGAGGAGCCAGGAGCCCGAGGGAGTTGGTGCGAAATTGCACTAGAAGCAAAAGCTTGATAATAATGGATTTCGGCTCAGCCGGAGGAGCCAGGAGCCCGAGGGAGTTGGTGCGAAATTGCACTAGAAGCAAAAGCTTAATAATGGATTTCGGCTCAGCCGGAGGAGCCAGGAGCCCGAGGGAGTTGGTGCGAAATTGCACTAGAAGCAAAAGCTTGATAATGGATTACGGCTGGTTGTACACGTCCGTGTAGTTACCCCTTGCCTTCACTGACATTAGTATTTATTATTATTACAAGGAATGAGTCTTGAGGTCTGGTAGCTTCACTTTTCACTACAGAGCAATTTTAATCTGACTCTTGTGGGAAAAAATCACTATCTTGTCAGAATTCTTTTAAGATAATTTAAATTTTGAAAAGGAGTCTACAGGGTGAATTTTGTAACTTTGGCAAAAATCAAATGGTAGGTAGGGGCCCCATAGGGAAGTATTTTGAGCATAGGAACCCATGTCCGGAAATGTCCCGGTTCGGAGATACGGCACTTTCAAACTTTGGTGTATCGCACCCGGTAGGTAGGCAACCCATTTGGCTGGAAGCCTGTTTCTCGCGTGAGTACCGGGTGTAGGTGGTGGTGGTGGATGAGGGAAGGGCTGGTTGCACCTTCAGTCGGCTGCACTCGGCGCTCAGGGGAGGAAGGGGCGCGGCGGCGGGCCTCACCCTCTGCGATCCCGCGGACGCGGACATCCCCCGCGACCATCCCCCGCGATCCCACGGACGACCCCGCGCCGCGGCTCCCTCCAAGTATCCCCTGCGACCCCGCGAACATCCCTCGTGACCCCCCGCGGCTTCCTCCACGAATCCCCCGCCGCGAGGGCACAGAGTCCTTCTCGCATCCCTGCGAGGCCGCGGAGGTGGAGGAAGCCGCGGGGGGTCACGAGGGATGTTCGCGGGGTCGCAGGGGATACTTGGAGGGAGCCGCGGCGCGGGGTCGTCCGTGGGATCGCGGGGGATGGTCGCGGGGGATGTCCGCGTCCGCGGGATCGCAGAGGGTGAGGCCCGCCGCCGCGCCCCTTCCTCCCCTGAGCGCCGAGTGCAGCCGACTGAAGGTGCAACCAGCCCTTCCCTCATCCACCACCACCACCTACACCCGGTACTCACGCGAGAAACAGGCTTCCAGCCAAATGGGTTGCCTACCTACCGGGTGCGATACACCAAAGTTTGAAAGTGCCGTATCTCCGAACCGGGGCACTTCCGGACATGGGTTCCTATGCTCAAAATACTTCCCTATGGTGCCCCTACCCACCATTTGATTTTTGCCACAGTTACAAAATTCACCCTGTATGTATGAATGTTTTAATTATATCGTATCCAGGTGTAACAACTTATGTAAAGGAAGGCTATAGATCAGAGAGCAATTATCTAAACGCGCAGCGTACACTGTTATCAAGGCAGGATAAACAATACTGGTATAAATGGTCGCAGAGAGAAGAACATACAATTTTTTATTCATTTCTAAAATGTTTTATTCATTGAACCATGTCTTTCTGTTATAGTAGTATTTACTTTATGTCAGTGTGAGTTCCATCTGGACTTTCAACGTAAACTGTTTTCTTTCAACTTGTAAGTTGTAATTACATTACAGAGAGGGTGCTAGCTTTCTGGAATCTGAATGACAAATGTACAAACATTGTAAGCAGTCTTAAAATATATACATATATTACCTAAAAACAGCTAAGATTTTAAAAAATTGTGTATTTATTCTAAAAAATATTTCCCAAACATTAAAACATTAGCAAAATATCTTTTGGGTGGTTACAATTGGTGTTCGGCATAAAGGGCAGTGCTGTCTAGAGAGAGGGGTAAAAGTTTTAAATTCGTCGTAACATATCTCACAGAAGATAAGATGCCAACATTCCTTCAAAAGTATGACTGCCTTCCTATCAAAACAAACACCACATCCACCCTCTGGTCGTAACGTGATGTCAGAACTGCTGTCAGAACTGCTAGAGGATGGAGGGCCAGGTTGCTGAGGTACTGCTGATGGGGGAGGGGGCCTCTCATCGCCCTCTTCTACTCTCACCATCACTGCTCGGCACCCGATTCTATTGAAATAGTCCATAACAGTTTCGGCCCCATCCTCCTCCGGTAGCCCGAGTTGATCGGCTACGAGACGATAGCGCCATGGTGTCTCCTCTCTACTCTCTACAGCTCTCCAAAGGGCAGTGATAGGATGGCTGGGGGAGAAGGACATTTCCCACCTACGGCCTCCCTGTGTGGTGGGCAGCATGAAGGCCACGCGGTACCTATTCAGCGGGTTAACAGGTGGCAGCGCACTCAGTGCCGCTGAGGCCATATTTCGGCGTGCAGCAAGAGCCTCCTGCAGACCTGCCTCCGCAGTGACCTGCTCCTGACGCTCACGTTCTGCTGCCGCCTGGGCGTCACGGCGCTCACGCTCCCTCTCTCTATCAACCGCCAGGCTGGCCTGGTACTCCGCGTCCTGTTGTGCCCGCAACCGACGCATCTCGGCCAACTCAGAGTCCGTACCCGCAGGTTGTTCGTCATCATCATCAAAGTTGATGATCACTGGAAATCGGAAAGAGAAAATAAGCGTTAAATCGGGCAATATTACTATTTGGCTATCAATATTCCGTCTGGAGGCATCCTTTTCAATGGGATACCCGAAAGACTGGACTTACCATCATCAGGCCCGACATCTGGTCCAAGCATCTCCAGGGGCTCGGGCGCATCATCAGAGTCACCGTCTACGGTGCGAAAACAAGAATAGATAATTGGAAAACCTCAAAGTTTGAGCGTAAAGTACGTAAGTGCTAAGCTATATGCTTACCAATCGTTTCAACATTGGAGTGCTGAGGAGGACCACGACTTCGGATCTCATGGGCAAGTCCACGCTCTGGAGACGACGGGTCCGGGAGATTCGCAGCGCCGCTTAGGGGTGGGGGAAAAATATTGACGCTCTCCCTCCATTCTCTACTTTCAAGCATTATACGACGACGACGCGCCTGACTGCGCGTCACACGCCGCCTGTCAGGTGTAACCGCTTCACTGCCCCTTGTCCGATGTGGAGCACGACGTCCTCGAAGTCCCCCTCCCCGCCGCTGAAGGGCGGCTGGTGGCGATGGTGGAGAGGGCGAAGCAACCAAAGCTGGAGCAGGCGCTACTGCCGAGGCTGTAGAAGGCACATCTACCGTGGCTGAAGCAGCTGCCCTGGTTAGGGTGGGCGCTGCTGAGGCTGCCACAGACGCAGCTGACGAGGCTAGAGGTGCCGCCGCTGCGTAAGCTGGAGGTGGCGCAGCTGCGGAAGCTCGAGCTGCCGCCGCGGCGGAGGCTGGAGCTGGGACAACTGCGGAGGCTGCAGGTGGCGCAGCTCTCGAGGCAGAAGAAGGCGCAGCAGCCCAGGCTGCCACCAACGCAACTGACGAGGCTGGAGGATCCGCCGCTGCGGACGCTGGAGCAACCGCAGCTGCGACAGCAGGAGCTGGCGTTGCTGCCTGGACTGCAGCAGGCACAGTCCTCGATGCTAGAGGTGGTGCAGCTGCCCTGACTGACGGTGGCGCAGCTGCCCTGACTGGGGGTGGTGCATCTGCCCATGCGGAAGGTGCCGCCGCTGCGGGGGCTGAAGCTGGGGCAGCTGTGGAGGCTGAGGCTAGAGCAGCTCTAGAGACAGGAGAAGGCCCAGGTGCCCAGACTGCCACCGACGCAACTGACGAGGCTGGAGGACCCGCAGCAGCGGAGGCTGGAGCTGTCGCAGCTGTAGAGGCTGGAGCTGGCGCAGCTACGGAGGCTGCAGCTGGTGCAGCTGCCCAGGCAAGAAGTGGTGGAGCTGATGGGGCTATAGGTGCTGCCACTGCGGAGGCTGGAGCTGGCGCAGCTGCGACGGCTGAAGCTGGCGTTGCTGCCCAGACTGCAGCCGGCACAGCTCTCGATGCTTGAGGTGGTGCAGCTGCCCAGGCTGGAGGTCGTTCAGCTGCCCAGGCTGGAGGTGGTGCAGCTGCCCAGGCTGGAGGTGGTGCAGCTACCCTGGTTGGAGGTGGTGCACCTGCCCACGCTGGAGCTGGTGCAGATCTCGACGCAGAAGCTGGTGCAGGTGCCCAAGCTGAAGGTGGTGCAGCTGCCCAGGCTGGAGGTCGTTCAGCTGCCCAGGCTGGAGGTGGTGCAGCTGCCCAGGCTGGAGTTGGTGCAGCTACCCTGGTTGGAAGTGGTGCACCTGCCCACGCTGGAGCTGGTGCAGATCTCGACGCAGAAGCTGGTGCAGGTGCCCAAGCTGAAGGTGGTGTAGTAGGGTGGTCCAGGAGCGCAAAGTGATCGCTTTTTTTGACGCTTGTTGTGGAAAAGTTTCATTTCGACTAGAAAATGACTATGCTGAAGAGCGGAAGCTGTGCGATCAAATTTAGAGGTCGCGCGCGAGCGCCAAAGTTTTTAAATTCAAATAAATAGTGTAAATAACGGTTTTTATTTTTTATTCGCTAAACTAGCCGCGATACAAACATTTGCTTTTAATAAAAAAGTCTCCATTTAACATAGGGAACCCACATAAAAAAAAGTTTCCACCGGACAACACTGGTTGCCTACTTTCCAGGGGCAAAACACCCGTTTTTGTTGTTTTTATGGCCTTTCTGCGTCACAGGCGATGGAAATCGCCAGACAAACTGCCGTGTTCCATCTACAGTGTGTACAACGATCCTCCCCCCCTCCCCCTCCCCCCCTCCCCCTCCCCCCCCCTCCCCTCCCCGCCGTAGTCACCGGCGCTGCGGCGCAGGCGCTGGCACCGACTGCGCTCCGCCACGCCCGCCCGCCCACCCGCCCGCCGGCGGGCGGGCGTGAGCGGCTCGAGCGTTCGAGCGTGTTCGAACCTGTCAAGCACTAGACACCCGCTAGGACTGCGCCGCCCACCCAGACAGCTCAGTTGACGACTGCAATCGTGCGATGCTGGATGATTGTCGTAAGCAATGGTGTCGACGCGGAACAAAACCGATGTTTGGCTCGTCGGCCACCGGACCGAGTCATTAAGTGGGTGCAAGCTTCCAACTGCAAGGCAAGTTTTGCAGCGGATGCTCTATCTGCACTCTGCAGACGGCAAGAAGATGGACAGGGACGTCAGAGAGAGTTGCAGGCTGACTGTTCAGGAGTGCTTTGTACTTTGGGGCAAAGCTGGCGTTCCGGTTCAGGAAGAAAGAAACGCGACCGAC
Source organism: Frankliniella fusca (assembly GCA_029379305.1). Taxonomy (NCBI): domain Eukaryota; kingdom Metazoa; phylum Arthropoda; class Insecta; order Thysanoptera; family Thripidae; genus Frankliniella; species Frankliniella fusca. Next base: position 154,594 of record JAHWGI010000418.1, read on the forward strand.
GTTGTTTTGCGCCTGCACAAGGAGTGGACAGACCTTAAGAAGGACAAGAACAAGGTGGGTGAAACGTATGAAGCGCGCCGTAAGGCTTTCACTCATAAGCTAGATGGTACTTTAGACTTTGCTCACTACCAAGCGGAACGAATTATGGAAGAGCAGCTTCGCCGCGAGAAAGATGAGAAGGCCAAAGCGGCGATTGTCGAAGATCTCGAGTTCTATAGACTTCAGAAAAAAAGCCGCGAGGGTTATATGGCCAGAGTTGATGTAAATGTCGTGAAGAAAATAGAGAAGCAGAAGCGTGTGCTTGAGAAAAAGGAGGCAACGAAGAGAAAGTACGAGGCTGCCAAAAAGCAAGTAGACGCCTACTTTGAGAAGGTCGAACTAGCGTCCGATAACGAGGCCGAGGCCGAATTAAACGACAACAATAATAATGACACTGACTTTAACACAGAAGATAATCCAAAACGGAAGTTTAAGAAAGAAATCGCTGTGCCAACCTTGTGTGCCGCTCTGGACCGGAATGCACTGTCGAAGCGCGGTGCTGCACGGGTTGTTTTGGAAACGGCCAAAGCACTCGGTGAAGATCCGTCTAACATCAAACTCTCCCCGAACACGTTGTATCGAAGACGCCAAGTAAACCGCACCGAAACTGAGATTAATTTCCTAGCCAATTTCCCCTCTTCAGGACCTATAGTGCTTCACTTTGATGGCAAACTTTTGCCAAATGACGCAGGTAACAAATTTATTTATTAGTACTTTCGTGCGGAGTTCTCCACTGTGAAAAATAGTTGTAGGTTTATGGGAAAAATTTGCATGAAACGGAGTAGTAAAATTAGAATATCGTATCGCAAAATTACAAGCACTGCCTATCGACTTGAAATTCAATTACAAGGAAGAAAATTTACAAAATTTACAAAATTTTTCGTAAGTCGTAATTTACAAAAAAATCGTAGATCTACGGAGATATTTTTCACAGTGTCGTCAGTTCT
>JAHWGI010000419.1:0-24142 GCA_029379305.1 Frankliniella fusca
AATTCTAACGCTAACGCGTTAAACGGCCCCCTAGGTTTTAACACTAACTCGAGAATGAGAAAGACTTAAATAATTTTCAGTCAAAAAGTTATCAAACCAAAGCGTGAATTTCATCTGCCTCACATTTTCCACATAAAATGTCATCACCCGCTGGTGGGCCAGCAATCAACAACGCTGCCGCAAGCAATCACCATAAAAGCTGAATCGACAATTATAAAAAAAAATCGATTTTACGAAAATCTGTTCGGCACAAAGTTCATTAACTTTTTGGCTTCATTAGAGACTTTCGTGGATGGTCTAGGTGAATAAGAAAATAAAATCTACTTTGTTTTGTTGAGTATATTTCACCTCAGTGTTTGATCAGTGTCACTAGTACAGCGGGTTAGATGCCAAATTTCAGCTATCTAGCTGAAACGACTAAGAAATTAGTCTGTCAGTAAAATTTGTCCGATTAGCTTGATTTTTGAACTGTAGGCTCGTAATGCAATGGTTATTCGAAAACTGCGTTAGCAATTTTATTCTAACATGTCCTTCAAAATTTAAGTCTTTGAACTACTGTGCATAAGTTGAATCAACAGGTCCCCCCCCCCTCCCCCAGCCGCGGTCCTCCCCTGCGCGCCGAGGCGTCGAGTCTCTCAAACAATGGCGAGCCATCCAGCCGGCTCGGCACAGGGTGCTCGGCTCGCAATCACTATAGAAACTAAGGATGCAAACTAAAATTGCTCAAAAACGTATAGACAAATTGACATCAAATACACCTTGAAAATTTTCTAATTTTTCAAACTATTTTTCAGTTTTCTTACGTAAAAATCGTATAGAAACAATCGTCTACTTCCATAAAGGGCCATTGTCGAGGAGGAATAAAAAATTCTAACGCTAACGCGTTAAACGGCCCCCTAGGTTTTAACACTAACTCGAGAATGAGAAAGACTTAAATAATTTTCAGTCAATAAGTTATCAAACCAAAGCGTGAATTTCATCTGCCTCACATTTTCCACATAAAATGTCATCACCCGCTGTCGGGCCAGCAATCAACAACGCTGCCACAAGCAATCACCATAAAAGCTGAATCGACAATTATTTTTAAAAAAAATCGATTTTACGAAAATCTCTTAGGCACAAAGTTCATTAACTTTTTGGCTTCATTAGAGACTTTCGTGGATGGTCTAGGTGAATAAGAAAATAAAATCTACTTTGTTTTGTTAAGTATATTTCACCTCAGTGTTTGATCAGTGTCACTAGTACAGCGGGTTAGATGCCAAATTTCAGCTATCTAGCTCAAACGACTAAGAAATTAGTCTGTCAGTAAAATTTGTCCGATTAGCTTGATTTTTGAACTGTAGGCTCGTAATGCAATGGTTATTCGAAAACTGCGTTAGCAATTTTATTCTAACATGTCCTTCAAAATTTTAGTCTTTGAACTACTGTGCATAAGTTGAATCAACAGGTCCCCCCCCCCTCCCCCAGCCGCGGTCCTCCCCTGCGCGCCGAGGCGTCGAGTCTCTCAAACAATGGCGAGCCATCCAGCCGGCTCGGCACAGGGCGCTCGGCTCGCAATCACTATAGAAACTAAGGATGCAAATTAAAATTGCTCAAAAACGTATAGACAAATTAACATCAAACACACCTTGAAAATTTTCTAATTTTTCATACTATTTTTCAGTTTTCTTACGTAAAAATCGTATAGAAGCAATCGTCTACTTCCATAAAGGGCCATTGTCGAGAAGGAATAAAAAACTTTCTGGCGAAATGAAAAGGCACCCCTAACGGGGGCCTAAAAAAGAACGCTGCCGATAGACGCATTATAGCCTAGCAGCTACTGGTTGATGAATTGCTCCGCCGGGCGCCGAGCTGCGCGCTGCGCTATCTCGTGGCGTGGCGCGGCCAAGTCGAGCCCGGGGCCTCCTCTGCTCTGCCCGATCCGCACACCGCGGCGCGCGTTAGTAACGGCGCTGGAATGTCGGGTAACGCGGTGTGGCGTGGCGGGGCGGGGCGGTGGGCGCGCGGCGCGCGGCGCGAGGCTCCAGGAGAGGCGCCCACCCCGCACCACCCCACCCCGCTCCGCTTCGCGCCACGCCATCAGAGAGATATCTCTGCGAGATACAGCCGCGCCGAGCCAAGCGCCCCGCCGCCGCCACCGCCACCACCATCGTCTCGATGCTCGCCGGCCGTGACGTCACCTCTCGCCAATTCACCAATTTCGCAGCCGTCCGTCAAATTACGTGCCATTTTCTCCCTCTCTCTTTCTCGCTCTCTATCTTTCACTCCCTCTCCCTTTCCGCGGCCGTGGGAGGCGCGAGGCGAGGGAGCGGGCGACGCGCGCGGCGAGCCGCAGACAAAAGCGCGTCGCGCTCATTGAGTCGCGGGAAGACAAAGGCGGGGCGGGGCGGGGCGGGGCGGGGCGGGGCCGGAGGCGCGAGGGAATCTCGAGCAAACAAGACATGTAGGGCGGGCCGGGCGGGGCTCTTCATGCGGGAGGCTGGGGTCGGGTCGGGTGGGGGTGGTCGAGGAGGGATCACACATACAAACTGTGTACAAAGATCTTTTTGACTTGGGATTTTTATTAAATTTTTGTTTTTATTTTTCTTTTGCGTTTTCAAGGAAAATGTGTCACTTTTCAATACATTTAGATATTTTCTCCTATTTCAGACTTTTTTTTATGTTTTTTTTTCCTCAGATTTTTGTTCATTTGTTCTGGGTTTTTCGGATTTTCTGTATCTCTCTTCTTAATTTTATTTTGATTTTAGTGATGTCCTACTTTGATTTTTTAAATATTTTTTTGGGGGGGCTGTACAACAATTTTTCGAAGTGCGACTCCCCCCTCGGGGATGGTGCAGTGCGCCCAATAGCTGTGGCGTCGCCGCACGGTCGCCGCACGCTCCACTACTTGACAGCTCTAGCCCCAGACTGGTCGTAATGGAATGCCTTCCGAGGTCATGCATGCGGCCTGAACAGGGCACTCCGCCCTGCCCGGCCAGGCCAGGCCAAGCCAGGCCAAGCCAAGTCAAGCCAAGCCAGCCCAAGGAGCGAGCGGAGCGGAGCGACCCAACCGGCTCACATCGGCACGAAGCAGCCCGCCCCGCCCCGCCCCGCCCCGCCCCGCCCCGCCCCGCCCCGCCCCGCCCCGCCCCGCCCCGCCCCGCCCCGCCCGCGCCGCGTGGCACAGAGGGCCGTTTTCACTTAAGCCCTGCAACTGCAACTGCAGCGCCTTGCTGCTGGACGTGGACAGCGCAAAGCCGGCAGCCGAAGCGAGGCGAAAAGGTGTAGCAATATTGCCAGCGACAGAGAGCCAGCCCAGCCCAGCCGGCGGCGGCGCCGCGCCGGATCCGCAGCAGCGAAGCGACGGAACGAGACAGTGATCAGATCAGTGCTGATCGGATCAGATCAGGTCGGGCCGACCCGTCGTCGCGGGCATGGGTCGCAAGTCCCCAGCAGCCCCGCCTACCACCACCAGGAGGTTTCTTATCATTTTCTAGCGCGCGGCGCCGAGCCGAACCGAGCCTTCTTTCCTTGAACACAGCCATGCGACGACAAGCATCCACGTTAAAAAGAAATAACGCTCACAACTTCAAAATGAACAATGTCGCTGAAGGGCATAAAATTTTTACAAAGCTTAAGAAACTCCTATAGGGGAAATACATACTACTGCATCGGGCCGCCAAACATCGCTCGGCTCGGCACCACCCACCCACCCATGCCCCGCAGGAAGAAAACTATATAGATAAATAAAAGCAAAAACAAAGACTCAAAAAAGAGGGTGGGGGAGGGGATCTGTAGGCAGATACATTTCTCTGGCGTTTCCAGCGCGGGATCACCCACTCTATAAGCTCCGAACCCGTGGCTCCCTCTGAGTGCTTTTGGCTCGCGATCTGCTGGTATTATGCGGCGTGGGTCTGCGCTGTGCTAGCGCCACGCGGGACCATCCCCTCCCTCCCACCCCGCCCCGCGATCGGGGGGGCGCGGCCGGAGCGCGGTACCCTCCTAAGCTCTGGGCCAGGGGCCTGGGGCAGTCGCATAACGGAAAGATCCCGCCGACAACCATGGAGCTCCCAAAGTGGACACTAAATTGAAATGTAGTTGTCCGATTTTTCTTTTCCCTGGCCGCTAAATGCTCCCCAAACATGCTGAGTGCCCCGCCGTCTCTCTACAATACACCTCAGTATAGCAGGCGAGAGGGATTCTACGACATCTGCGGTGCCAGCATACCAACGCGTTCAAGCAAAACTGCTACGGAGAACCAACCCACCAACAGCAGCCATGCACAGAGAAAACGCTTTCTTTTCTTCTAAAAAAATTCAGACAAGAAATATTCCTTTCAGATAATTTTGCTGAAAAGCAGCCAGACCCCCGACCTCTGGCACTGTGCCGGTCTTCCCTTCCCGTCCCGGCCGCCCGTTTCCGGAATAGTTCATATACGACTTGATCTTTCCTTGGCTGTGTACGGTAGAGGTTGCGCTGCTGCGGCTTGTATGTGTGTACGTGCGCGCGCGCCGCAGCAGCAGCACCGCGCCCCGCCCCGCCCCGCCCCGCCCAACGTATTTGGAGGCAAGGGATCAACGCGCGAAGAGATCGCGAAGGCGAAACCTGAAGACACAAGGCCAGACGCGCGGTGGCAGGGTGAGGGGGGTGGCGGGCGGAGAGAGAGAGATGGGGGAAAGGGAGAGGGGCCCGCGAGAGGGGAAAAGGGGTGGTGGAGCGGGGAGCGAGGGAGAAGGGGGACGCATTCCGACGCTTGGCTGGCTGCCCCGCCCCGCCCCGCCGCGCCCCGCCGAGCAGCTGCGTCAGAGCCGCCGCGCCGCGCGGCCCGCAGGCCCAGGCCACGTCCATGGTGAGTAGAGCGACTTGAGGCCCGCCCCGGCCCCGGCCCCGGCCCCGGCCCAGCATGCTGGCTTTTCCGAAAATGAGACAATATAGATTTGGGCTGAAGAGGGTGGAGGTGCAGAGACCACGCGGCGCGGGCGTAGAGAGTCAGGTTGACGAGGCGCGAGGCGAGGGCAGTTCAAAACGTTTGGCTTCAGTTTGGGAGGCGGGGTGGGGCGGCGCCAGCGCGGCTGGTGTAACCCGCGCTGCTTGGCTGCGAGCCCCGCCCCGCCCCGCCCCGCCCCGTCCGCCCGTGACATGACATCACTTTCTCGCTTTCTGATCGCAAGTGAAAATCCCATCGCGCCTGCTGCTGGCCGCCGCGCTTCGCTTCTCTTCGCCTTTGGTCGCCTCGCCGATGCGAATAAGCTGGCTGGTCCGGCGCAGGGCAGGGTAGCCGAGACGAGACGAGACGAGGGGTACTCAACTTCGAAAATGGCTGTACACCTGACTTCAGGATTTCAAGATTTCACAAAGATTTCATGGGATTTCTGGAGATTTCTAGGGATTTCAAGGATTTCATGAGATTTCTAGGGATTTCAAGGATTTCATGGGATTTTACGAGATTTCCTCAGATTTCAGAGGGATTTCATGGGATTTCGGAGGGATTTCATGGGATTTCAAAGGGATTTCTTGGGACTTCGTAGGGATTTCATGGGATTTCAAAGGGATTTCTTGGGACTTCGGAGGGATTTCATGGGATTTCAAAGGGATTTCCAAGATTTAATGTTGACTATGCAGGTATAGGAATGATGTCGACAGCGCATATTTCAAACTTCATAATAAGCTTAATTACGCGCTCTTTCTGCGAGCCAATCATCGTTACCCGGTGTCAGACTTTAACTCAAAGCTACTACAAGGCGGCGGCGGTCTGTAAAGATGTTAATGTCTTATCGGGCAGAGATGCTCGAGGTGCACCGATCCTCCCTGGCCGTGCAGCCGAACCCGAGCGGAGCCCGAGCGCCCGAGCGGACCGACGACGAGAACCGACCGATACACCACATTGCGATTGGAGAGGCGGGTGCCGAAGTGTTGAGAGGGGGAATTTGGGGGGGGGGGGGGGGCGCTTTGCATTGGCGAAGGGAGGGAATGCCCACATGATGATCTTTGAGATATTGCGAGAAGAATGATAGAGTTTCAATCAACATATTTCATTCTCTGAAAAAAAAAATTGCACCTACACACGTATTGGGCCAATAAAATTAAGGGGGAAATATCACAGAGAAAACTTATTATTTTAATTTAATTTTAAGAAATTTAACGGGAAAGTAAATTTCTGTGATATTTCCATAATTCTTATATTTGGTGGCAAAATAAGTTGCATCTTGCATGCCGGTGTTAGCTAGCCGAGTGCCCTTGCACTTGCGATGGGCGAGCGGTGCCCCCCCCCCTCCCCCCCCCCTCCCGGGAGGGGACCTTGCAGCGGGGGCGAGGAGGGGAGGGGGTTTTACTGCTTCCAGATGTGGCGCAGAACTCCGGGTGGCTCCGGGAAACAGGGAGCGAGGGGAGGAGGAGGCAAGTGGGGGTGTGAGGACGGGGAGGACCAGGAGCAGGACCCAGGTCCAATCCAGAGTACAAGTGCACGGTGCAGCAGCGTCCCGTCGTACCGCGCTTCTACCGACCATAGCTGCAAAACTAAAACCCGCGATTTGTACCACATTGTGAAGTATTTGAGAAGACAATTGTTCGGTATTTTGATCATCATAGACCAGTAGGTAAGTACTAAAACACAAACAGAATTTTGTCTCAAAAATGACTGTATGAAAAGGCTGAAATTAGTTTCAGTGGTTTCAGTTAAGGATTCAATTTTAAAATTTAAAAGAAAAAGTATTTTGCAAATGCTTTGGTACTCAGCACTTATGTACTTTAAATTTTAAGAACTCATGAAAATATTTAAATTCTGATTTAAATCAATTATTTCTGACTATGCCTTGCCAGTGAGTGGTCGATAAAAGAGAATAAGACTCTTTCCTTTTTTGTCTTCCCAGCTTTCCCATCATGGAAACTGATGTCCAACTTCAGTGTCGTATTTGTAAAAAGGAGTTTACATTTCCTTCCAATCTCACAAGACACATGAATGAATGCCATAATGACGGAGGCAAAGAAAATTCTTTGGAATGCAATCTGTGCAATGTTTCTTTCAGTCGCAAGGACAATCTGATGCGACACATGAGACTAAATCATGAGGACGAAAGTGTAAAAGATGCCAATGAAGACAACAGAATTTTTAAGTGTCCTATATGCAACAATGTTTACCAACACAGGTAAGTCTGTACCAGCCATTTCCAGTTCTTCAGCTTGGTGCCATCATCAAATCAAAACTTAATCAAGTGTACATATTTTTAAAGGAGAACTCTGCGTCGCCATGTTAAAGATATTCATGCTGGCACTGGAAACTGGGAAACTGCATCACAAGTTACATGCAATTTGTGTGATGAATCATTTATTAAAAGGTAGGTCAGTTAACTCTGCTCCCTTTTTCTTGAATCTTTCTGTTGTTGTTGTTGTCAATTAAATTCTAAGATCTGCTTAAATATAATGCTGATACAGCTGAGAAATCTAGCAATATTTAAATACTATTATGTAAAATGCCTACCCAAAATAAACAAACCCTATTTGTATTTTCAGGGCTGCTCTACTCCAACATTGTGCTGAGGTGCACCAAGGAGACATTAACAACAAGGAACAGGGATCCAATCCAGGAAACAAATCTCTAAGTGAAGACAAGACCAAAAATTTTTCTAGTAAGTGTGATACCTGTAATTTGAATTTCTCTTCCACGGAGTCATTTGCAAAACATTATTTAGAGTGTGGTTTACTTTCTGTTAAAAACAAAAAAATTAGTTCAAATCCTAAGGATTGCTCAAAGTGTAACACCAGTCATAAATCAGGAAAGGAATTTTCTTCATGTAAGCCAGAGTTACAAAACAAAAAATTAAAAAAAGGTGTATGTGTTTATGAAGGATGTTCAGAAATATTTTTTCATCGGACAAAGATGATAGAGCATTTAGAAAAGGAGCATTTCGTCCAAGTTGAAAGTGAAGTGTTTGATTTTAATTCTTTCGATGAGTTTGTTAAGTGGAAGACACAAACAGAGAATGACACATACACCTCATTTACTGCACCTTGTGGGAAAAGTGAAGGTGACAAAGTCATTCATAGATATTACACGTGTCAATTAGAAGCCTCTGACAATACTCACAGGAAAACAGGTCAGGCTTATAGGACAACTTCCAGGAAGTGGAAGGAACGGGGGTCTATTCCTAAGGGTCATTACTGCCCTGCACGAATGTTGGTTGCAGAAAATATAGAAACGGGTCATGTGAATGTAAATTTTATTGAAACTCATAATCATCAAATTAATTATGAGAATTACAAGTATAGAAAAGTACCCAAAGCAACTCAAAATTTCATCCTTGCATTGTTGTCTTCAAACATGGCGCCAAGAGCTATCAAGCACTTGCTTCAAGGAGAAGCGGGTGACTTAGATAAGCGTAATGGAGAAGTGAGACCAATAAAGGAGCACTTCATTGATGAAAAATACATAAAAAGACTGAAGTACAAACTAAAATCAGAGTCAAGGTTCCACAGTAATGATGCAACATCTGCTGATGTTCTTGTTAAGTACTTGATGACAAAAGGTACTTTTAAAGTTGATGAGAGTGAAGATGAGTTTTCTCCAGTTACTGTATACAAGCCACAAGGGAACAAAACAGTTTACGGTGATGAATCCATTGACCTTCTTCCAAACAGCAAAGATCTGTTTCTATTTGGTTTTCAAACAAGAGAGCAGCTTAAAATGCTTCAGCAAGGAGCCAAGACAGTAGTTTGCCTTGATTTTACCTATAAAATAACACAGTATGATTTTTACTTGTTCAATGTTCTAGTTCCTGATGAATTTGGCAAAGGTTATCCTGTTGCCCATTTTATAACCAATAGACAGGATATCCTTACAGCAACTGCTGCATTGAACAGCATAAAAGAGAGATGTCCAGATTTGAATATTAATTTCTTAATGACTGATGATGATCAGAGTGAATGGCAAGCCATGGAAGCAGTTTTCGGAGAGGGAATTAGAAGAGGTATTTGTAAATACCATCTTTTCAGAACATGGCAGCGGAAATTAAATAGCAGAGATGATGGCATAAATGATATTAATTTACGGAGAGAGGTGTATCATGCTCTGACAGTGTTGTGCCATGAAAAAGAGATGTCAACATTTAAAAAAATATTAGAGGCATTTAAGGTGAAATATAGGGCTCTATGTCCCACATTTGTAAAATATTTTGAGAAAGAATATTCAATGAGACCACATTTGTGGGCATTATGCTATAGAAATTTTCCTCATGGACATACAGATACCAATATGTATTGTGAATCATTTCACAATAAAATAAAAACCTTCTATTTGGAGAGAAAGCAAAACCGCCGGGTTGATGATCTGATAAATCTCTTACAAGAGGCAGAAAGAGATCGTTACCTAGAACATCTTGAAATGGTTTTGGAAAATCGATTGAAAGCAGAAGTACCAATTTCCCATAAAAGAAGACATGTAAGAGGGATTGCTATTTCTGATGACGATATTTCTTGCCCTGAGTCCACCCAAGATGAGTGTAGATTTTGGATTATGAAATCCCAAAGCTCTGCTCCAGAGTCAGAGGAATATTTCATAACTCGCTATAGCATGAAGTGTGAATTAGACCACTGCTACGAGCGGTGTCCAGAGAGTGAGTGTTTGCAACTATGCAGTCATCTGTACACTTGTACCTGTGCAGATGCTAGTGCTCTTTGCAAACACATTCACAAAGTTCACTCACTTGCAGTGAGGTTGAGGGAGTTCAAGGTTGAAGAGACCATCAGTTCTAATGAAGAATCTCGATTTTATAATCCTGAACCTGTTTTTATTAATGAAGAAAATAACTCTTTGAATAATGAAGAAACTAGTGTAAATCAAGATGAGAAAATAAGAGCTAACTGTATGTCTATCATTCAAGATTTGCAAAGTAAACTGTCGACCACCTCAAATACTACTATGCTTCAATTCTTCCAGAAACAACTGAAGATCCTACAAGGCCATAGTAATGCCTTTTCTCAGAGTATACATTCACATGAACTTGAAAAACTTGAACCCACTCTTTCTGTTTCTGGGCCCCAAAAAGTTGTTCCATATAAAGATTTGAGTAAGTTTTACAGAACAACTAAAAAGTTTGAGCCCTCAACAGAGAATAAACTTACAAAGCCCACTTATGAGGAACGTACGGAAAGAAAAAGGTCTCTTCTCTCATTGAGTGATAGAGAAGATGTTAAGCGTGCCAAAAATGAAGGGCCATCCTCTATTCCATGTTCTGGTGAAGTGATTGTTGTGAAACCTAATGAGAAAAGCACTCACCATCAGAGCAACCAACAGAGTACTTCCTCACAGAAAAAAACTAATTCTAAAACAGATAGTCGATCATTCACTCCAAAATTAGGTTACACCAGTAATATACATGAGCCAGTTCTATTCTTTGATGGTCAAGATAGTCATACATCATCAGTCACATTTCGTGCTCTTAAGTCTTTGGATCCATTTGTCACCTCAGAAGAATGTAAAAGCCTTAATGTCACTGGGTCATCTAATTTTAAGAAAGGGTGGATATTTGATGAGATTATAAATGCTTATTTTGATTCATTGTGCAAAAGGCGACCAGATACTCACTACTTTTGCACCTTATTCTCTGATTCGGTAAACAGTGGTGGGTCTCTGGTGAAAGGTGCTTTTCAATTTCATCAGCAAGAAGTAAATATTATCCTCATACCTGTAAATATTACAAATATCCATTGGGTACTTTTCGTCTGTTATCCAAAACTTAAAAAAATTGATTTCTATGACCCAGTTGCACCATATTGCTCTTCCAAATATCTCATGTTTCATCAAAAACTAACTAAGGTATTGAACAGCTTGTACAGTTTAACAGGTGATTGGGATTTAGTACTTCCTAAGCATAATATGCAGAATGATGCAATCAATTGTGGAGTTTATGTCTGCTATTACGCATATTGTATTATTAATAAGAGAGATGCTACAGACATTAAAGACATAAACAACTTTAGAAATGTTGTATATAATACTATTGCCGGAAACTGTTTAAAAAATCTGTCTTACATGACTGAAAGGTGTAAATATTGTAATGAGGTAGTGAAAAGTTCTGCAAAGATTACATGCTGTAACTGTCATCAAATTTATCATGCTGCCTGTATCATGAAAAATGATCAGATTGTTGCAGCCGAAGCTTTTCGATGCCAGTAGGATAAATACCTTTTTGAACTGTGTAACAGACTTTGTTTAATTAATTAGTTAATTAATTTGTATTATTTATTGTATGGTAACTTTGTAAAAATTACACTTAAGAAACACTTATGTAAATGTGAGATGATATCAATAAGAGTAACTGCTGTTTTAAGTAATAATGTCAATAAAATAATAATGAATGAACCACCTTTTTAACTTAAAATAGTTGTCCTGTCCAGATGTTTCCCGTCCTTTTCCCCACTTATTGCATTCCCAATATTTATGGCAGAAATGAAAAAGAAAATGTAAAGATACTAACTTTAACCTAAGAGTTTCCATATTCACTATTCAAACACCGAAGAGACTGTTGGTCTACATAACCAGCTGATAATTAATTTATCTTCATTAAAACCTTTTTTCCTCTCTCTCTCCTTTTGGTTGACTGACACATTTGACAATAAATATACGGAGCCAAAACTCTTGTGTAGATATTTTGGTTGCGGGTTTGTTTATGTGGATGTGGAACTGCAATGTGACGAACCGACTCGTCTGCGGCGGCTGCTTCGGGTCGCTCGTTCGGGCAGTTCGGGTGTTGGGAGGATCGGTGCACCTCGAGCATCTCTGCCCGATAAGACATTATAAAGATGTAAACAACACTCACTTTGCTCTTTTTGTGTTTCTTTGTTGAATAATTATGAAGAAGTAATTATTTAGTGTCATTACAAATTTTACTTCATGCTACAAAGTTATTTTATCGTACTACAACTGAAAGGCGAAGAACGCTTTCCCAAGTCCAGCTATATCAACTTAGCAGTTGAGTAAAAGTGCTCTGAATGCTTCACAATATAACCAAGTCTTCTTCTGTTGGGCTCTATTTCATGATTTATTGCAGGTGGGTTTCATATTAGAGGTGTTTCCTCTCTTCAAACAGGACTTTTAAGAAGCAACATATCTTTTGTCGGAAGTATGTCACAAATACACCAAGAAATATATTTTTAAATTGATGCTGTTATCTTCATCCACAGTGTTATGAAGGTATGCCGTATTTGAGACAATCAAGAATATTGTACTTAGAAATGAGTAGTGTATTGATAAATTGATTTAAAGGATTCTAAAATATTCATGGAATTCCTTCTGTTTCAGTTTTATTACATGACAAAGGAATTCCATTGATTTTCAACCTGTTGTATAGCTTTGCCTTAGTGTGCCATTTTGACTGGAACGGCAGGTTACTCCATTTCTGTTAAAGTTATTAAATAATGAGTTTGTGCTGGGGATGGGGAAAAACACTTAATTATAATGCAAAAAATAAACAAAAATACAATGTTTATTAAACTGAGATCTTTTTTTGTGTTTCTTTCACATTCTACATCACAATTTGGTACTAGAAATAAAGTAGTAAAATATTATACCTCATAAAAGAAATTATCAAAATGTATGATATAGCTAGATCACAGAATACAATTGTCAAGATAATAGCGTATAATAGTAATAGTAGCAGATATACAACTAAGGTTGCAATCAACCCTAAAGAAATTGCAGTATTAAAATTTAGGACATAGCTAGATCACAGAAAACAAACCTCAAGATGCAGTTTCCACATTTTTAACTGTCTTCAACTAAAGTTTCAATCAACCCAACTACCATAGCTGATAACCGCAAAGTTCCATCTGTACACTGGGGACGGGGAATAGAGCACAAATAGTTGTCAATATCATAAAATTCATGTATGGACGTCTTAACTGGCAACAACTGTCCCATTAAAGATAACTCATAAAATGAACAAAGACATCCCAGTCCCTTAACTTTTGACATAGGTTTGGTGGTCGGGGCTGTACTAGAAGAATATTGCATTGACTTACCCTTCCCCGATAAATATGAAAAAGCTAACACCCTGCCAATGACAATATCTCCTTCATATTTAAATACACACCAGTCTCCTAAGCGAATGGTTTCTTGCCGGGCCACTTCTTTAACTTGTTCCCATTGTTCATTTTGACAAGTGTCAACTTTGGTTTGAACCCTTACCAGTCTATCTGAGCTGAGATTTTGATGTCCAGAACTGAGCAGCCACAAAAATGTACTCTTCCTAATAATTTGAGTTCTCCCATTTGCAGAAGTGTGCTTTAGAAATGGTCCTGTTTTTGGCAACTCCAGGGGATCACTTTCAGGGGTTGAAATATTTGCAATGGCAGTGTCTTCTAGAACATCATCATATACATCTTCAGGCACTGGAGGAGGTAAGTCTTCACCGTTTTGACCTGCTTGCTCCGATTTCTTCTCTTTGAAGTTGAATACTTGCAGTGATGTGGGAGGAACAAGGCGGTCAATCGCTGTTTTCATGCCCAACTCTGCTGAGTCTGAAAGAGCCTCTATTCTTGCTTGCTTTACGATTAAACATATTTCTTCATCTGAAGGGAGGCCTTGAGCAGAGAGAATGCTACTCAACTCTGCTGCAATAGAAATTTTCTCCAAAACTTTTGGGAAAACCACTTCACCTTCAAGTTTTTGAATTAATTCAGTTTGGAGATGGATCTTCCTGCATCTACCAAGAAAACCTCTCATGCTAACATTTACAATGGTAGAAAAGGTTGGAGTAAACGACCTTAGGATGCGAAAAAAGTTTTCATTGCATTGAGAACTAAATAACCACACCATTAGATGGGCAGGTTTGTGTTCATTTCGAAACTTCCTTACTAAGGCAATCAAAGCATGAGCATTTAATTCCAGACAAAAGTAAGTGAAGGATGTTAAGAAGTTTGTTGATGTACTGAATTCATTTTCTTCGAGCCATTTCCTCCAAACTCTGATAAAAAAAATGGACTTCCAGATCAGAAATATACGTTGACTAGCAGTCAGATTTTTATCAAGAAAAGAAACTAGAATGTCACTCATTAATTGAAGGTACTTATGGGTTGCAGCTGCACCATGAACGTTGTTGAGAGAGTCCAAAACTCTTGAATCAGTCATGCGTAATACAGCTTTAAAATTCATTTTGTCTGCAGACTTCAAATCAGTATTAGTCAAACCGTGCTCTAACTTAGAGATGTCTTCAATAATACTTCTTAGGTGAGTTGGTGATGCAACATAATTTCCCATGGGCAAAATAATAGAATCCTTCAAGAATCGAGTTCTCATCTTGGTTCCAATATGCACTGTATCTTGTATGTAGCTGTACTCTTGATCCAAATCCTGCACATACCAGCCATACCAAATTAGTGGATTGTTGGTTGACTCTGGGAAAGACTGTACTCGCATTGCACATAGCAAGCGGGTATCAGCATCTGAAGAGAAGCCCCGAAGTATTATATTGAAAGACGATGCCTTTTCTTTCATATACTCCCAGCGACGTAGAACATCACCAGCAGAAAATTTATTGTTAGTGCCAAAGACACACAAACAAAATGCTGGAACGACATCAGACAAGGGTTGAGCCATTATTACATAAGCATAATTGGACTTGAGGTTGTTTGAAAAATATGATATAATTGTTTCAGCTGTTGAAGCATCAAACTTTTTTACCTCAGGACAGCCTTGAGAGTTTAGTTTTGGTGCAAAGCCTATAATTTGGTTTGAGGAGGGATCATACTCAACTCTTGCAACAATCCTGGTGCCATCTTCTCCAACCCAAATTTCTCTAGAGAGTCCATGGGAATCAAGATAATCACTCAATTCTTTCCAACGAAATTCACCTTCAACAAGAGGGGACGATATCTCCTTCATTATTGGCTGAAGAGCTGCTTTTGATGGAAGCCCCAAATTTTTCTGAAGAATTCCATAGAGAGTTGAATTTGTCATGTTGCATACATAAGCAGCAAATTTGACAACTAATTTGTCTCGATATCTGAATCCTCTCTTGTCTCTTCCCGCATTATGTACTGCTGTGTTGACAATAGAATTCAGAACATTAAATGGAATGTCTTTGCCAGTTGAAAGAGCATGGCACCCAATTGTATTTAATTTTTCATGGAGAGAGTGTAAAGCCTGGCGAAGATCCACATTTTCTCTCACAAGATTTTCTTGGGTATTAAGAGAAGGAAAATATGAAGTGATGCAGGGCTGCTTGTCAGAAATCTTTAAAAGGTTTCGCTTGTTTCTAGACCCTCTAGAATACCGCTCTTCTTTCCATTTTAAGTGAGGCAAAGTTCTTGGGCGACTCACTGCCTCATTGTGGCCACCTAGGTCTAAAAATTTTTGTCTGCCTCAGCTGCAAGAAAAATTCAGATGATTACAATAATGTAGGAGGTTTATTTTTTTAAGAATACAGATTTAAACTTTAAACTTAAAGTTTCCGATAAGCAATTGTTGTTCTGCACACACAGCTACCAAATAGCTTACCTGTGTCACTAATTGGAGTAGAAGTAATATCACCAGTACTTAGCATTTCAGAACTTTGTCCTTCTGGATCTGAAAGTCGACCACTGAAGCCTGCTGTGGAAATAAAAAAATTGAATTTTATCTTTTTGCATTTGTTACATATTTATGATGTATCAGCTTTATGAAATCTGGCAGGCAACTTCTGTTTTAAAAAAAGTTACTACAGTTCATATATTATGCCTTTGCTAAAATATAATTCCAACAAGATACCAAAATAGTTGCTTTTCATGCACCTTCATTTGCAAAATACAAAAATGTAAAAACCTTACCTGTTTCATCCTCAGTTTCATCATAATCCTCCAAAGGGCTCTTTTTTTTTCTTTTAATAGGAGTGACATTATCATCAGAATCAGAACCTATATCCATAATAATATCAGGTTCAATGACAACATGTTCACTACTTAAATTTT
Source organism: Frankliniella fusca (assembly GCA_029379305.1). Taxonomy (NCBI): domain Eukaryota; kingdom Metazoa; phylum Arthropoda; class Insecta; order Thysanoptera; family Thripidae; genus Frankliniella; species Frankliniella fusca. The sequence continues at coordinate 15,919 of JAHWGI010000419.1, forward strand.
TCTGTGGTGTACATGAACTTTTACCAGGGCTATCTTCTACATTCTTTCCTGCTTTGAAGAAAAATAACATAGTACTGTAACAGATCACACTTCTACATTAAGTTAACTAAAATAAGTACTTAACTAACCTGGTGACTTTTGAAGCAATTTATCGACAGAAATTTGATTGGATGGTTTCTTTGGAGGTGTGTGTTTATTCTTAACATGTCTGCGATAATTTGCTAATATCCATCTTCCATTAGTAAGGTAGACACTAAATGAGAGTCCTTCAGGATACGCATTCTTAACAGGGCAACTGGGGCAAATAATTAGTCCTTTTACAACCCCATTTTCCTCTGTCACAGATGTTGTAGGTTCCTTCAACCGGTCTCTTTCTTTTTTAGGAATTTCAACCATGGACTCAATAGAATTTTTCACTAATGCATCTAGTGTAGCTTTTTGTTGCTCAAGTTGAACTGGAACTGGATCTTTACCGTTTACCGAGTCCTTCCTGATTGTCAAAATGAACAAAAGACAAAGCAGGTATTAAACAATGCTCTAATTTCAAAGTTTTAAAGGGGGCTGCGCTGTTACTATACTAATATTTACCTTTCTGCTGCAGTATTTTTGTGCTGGATCTGATTGTTTACCTTGTTCCGAGGTGATTTCAAATCAACAGGCTTCCGATTCTTTTCTTTGATTCGTTCAATACAAATTGAAGTCATCTCACGCAAGAGAACTTTGTGTCCGGATGGAATATTGAACATGTGAGGAACTGCATAATATGGTCCAAAATATTCTTTTTTCTTCTCATCAGTGGCATCTTTTGGTACCATCTGAACAAGGATATTTCTTCCAAATTCTACCAGTTCATTAAACTGTTCTTCACTAGTAAGTTTACTAAGGGAATATATATTGTCATAACCGTTGTATTCAAGCAACGATCGAAGATAAGGCTCCAGCCGAACTTCAAATGTATCCCAAAAGCTAGGTTTGGGACCCAACTCTGTTGTTCCTTGCTCATCCTAGAACAAAGAACAGCCACCAAACAAGGTGACAGGTACTGTTAGCAACAGGGTTAACTCGAAAAGAAAATATCTACCAGTGCTACTTTTATTTTTTTGAGAATAGTGATGTAGGTGATTAAACTAATTTGAAACAGAAATTACTTGTTGATCATTTTTCTTGTTCGCATCCGCCATAACCCCACTTCAGTTGCCGTCGTTTCGTCCCGAGAAATATTTTTAAAGAAATAGTTCAGGGAGAAACCTATGGAAAAATCAAATAAATTTCTCAACGATATTAAGATAACCTTTAGTAAATTGCCATAACAAATCCGAAACGAAAAATATTCTTACCAAAAACGAACAACTTTAGCACCAACTCAGACCGCCGCTCACAACGCACACACAACACCAACACACGAACACAAGCACTGCCGACTGCCGATCTGACGACAACGGAGCGCAGTGCGCATGCGCCGTGCGGACTAAGCGATACGGGTGAATGCGCGAGATTTTGAAATGTTTGGTTCATAATAGCAAACGGAGAAAACCAACAAGTATCGAATCCACACACTACTTATCCATATCCATGTTAGGAATACTTCACAGTGATGTAAGGATCCCTAACATGTTACGTTCCGCGAGGTAACGCGGTCCTGGGCCTGGGCCCTTTGACTGGGAGCAAGTTGCCAATTATGTTTAGCTGCTCGGCGGGTTTGCCTACCCAGCGCATTGCAGGCGTCATCAAATTATTTCATGGAATTTCAGGAAGATTTCATAGGATTTCAGGAAGATTTCATGGGACTTCAGGAAGATTTCACGGGATTTCCAAGAGATTACACGGGATTTCCAAGAGATTTCATGGGATTTCCAAGGGATTTCACGGGATTTCCAAGGGATTTCACGGATTTCCAAGGGATTTCACGGATTTCCAAGGGATTTCACGGATTTCCAAAGGATTTCATGGATTTCTAAGGGATTTCACGGATTTCCAAGGGATTTCACGGATTTCTGGGGGGATTTCTGGGGCCTTGTACACCGGATTTCATGAGTTGAGTACCCCTCGAGACGAGACGGGGTCCCGCCCGACCCGACCGGGCGCCAGGCTCACCTCGAACTGGAGCAGCAGCAGTTTGCGTATTTTAATTGAGCCGAGACGGTTTCATTTCCCTCAACGGTGCCGGGTCTGGGCTGGGGCGAGGCGGAGCGGGGCCCCCGGGCCCGGGCCCGGGCCGCAGCAACAGGTGGCGAAGGGGAGGATATAGGCGCCTTATCAAGGCATGCCTGAAGCAGAGCCGGACCTCGGGCTGTTAGGGTGATTCCACACAGTGGTTTCATCTCTCTGTCCTTGTCGCACTCATGGAGCACGGCTATGAGGAGAAAGAGAGAGAGGGGACAATACTGAAGGCTGTTCGGAATCAACCTGCTGGGCCGGACCGGACCGGAAGGGCTCCGCCGCCGCCGCAGCGCCAGCGCCGCACCGAGACCAGGAATTTCCGCCTCAGTCTGTTCTGTTCCCGAAAACGCCGCCACGCTTCACGCTCGGCCCGACCGTCATCATCCTGCAGCCCTGCTGCTGCTGCTGCCTAGAAGGAGACTCACTCCCCGATTCCCGTGAAAATCGTGTTTAGGGCGCAGCGCAGCGCAGCAGCAGGCGGCGTGTCTGGTCTGGTCTTCTCATCGAACCGCTCCGCTCCAACACCAGCCGGTCGGTCGGTCGGTCCCGGCCGGCACCTCAACCCGCCACCGCCCCTAACGCACCTCCGTGCTGATGCCCCCCCTCCCCCCCCCCCACACACACACAACTGCATAGCGGTGCAGTATGCCTACACACTAAATGGAAACGGACAATTTTGTCCCAAAAAATGTTGTGTTTTTGTGCATACCTTTTGACAAAAAATTTGTGTGATAATCTGGGACGATTTGTAATATTTCGGATGCAAATTGTCTCAGTTTAGTGGTACAATTTGTCCCAAGAAAATAAAGTGTACAAAACCGCAACATTTTCTGGGACAAAATTGTCCTTTTTCATTTAGAGTGTACATAAAAGCACAACGTTTCAGGAAGGCCCACGCGGTGTTCCCGGTCCAGATAGCAAATAGCCATTAGAGATCGCCAAGAATACACGCAGTCGTCTGATTTCTAAGACCGCTCTAGTGTGCCTCCGTCCTTGTCGCACTCATGGGGCCCTGACGTGGCGCATCACCGCACAGGTGCGACAAGGACGGAGGCGCGAGAGCGATTTTCGTATCTTCGGAATCAGACGGCAGGTCGTGCCGGCGGCGGCGCGTGTGGCGGTGACTCTGAACTAACCTGACCAACGACAACCTCACGGCTCCGACAGCTCAAAATCCTAAATCGGTTTACAAACAAGGTGGACGCGCGCTGCCGCCCCCCCCCCCCCCTCTCTCTCTCTCTCTCTTTCCCCCGGCCACTGACGATGCCATGCGAATGACAAGAGAAGTGCCCCCGCCCCGCCCCGCGCCCAGCCCATGGGAGGGGAAGACAGGACAGGACTGGGCGAGAAACAAAGACGAAGCGAGACGGAAGGCGCGGTGGTGGAGAATGGTGAGGTTTGAGGGGGAGGGATGTGCCACGGCACAAGTGGCGTGGTTTATTTGAGAGCGCTTGGGCATCCACTGCTATTAACGTCCGCGCTATGCCAGGAATCTTAAACATCTCGCTGCCTCGTCTGTCCCCGCGCGCGCCCCCCCAGAGGGGGTGACTGCCCCCCCCCCTCCCCCTCTCACCCGTCCCGCCGCGGCGCGTGGCTGGTGGTGAGGAGGTCCACCCGGCCCGGCCCGGCCCGGCCCCGCCGCGTACACCTACAAGCACCACACGACACACGACGGCGAGCAGCGCGGCCGATCCAGCATTACCCCACACACCGTACATGGACGTATACGCGCGGAAATCTGACGTGGTTCATTAATGAACGCTGCCGACACTCTTCTCGTAGAAGTGGACATGGCGGTAGCGGGCCGCGCGATCGCAACCCAACTGACGCGGCGGGCCTCGCCCAAAAGCCCTGAGGCAGAGGGTCCGCAGTACCGTCGATGTTCAAGTGATATCCGTCCGACCCGGTCCGACCCAATCCCAGCAGCTATTTAGCAGAAATGAAACGCGAATAACGACTTTTCCGTCGAAAGGGACAGATGAAGAAGGTCCAGTCAGGCAAGACTTAGACCGCAATGAGGGGTGGGGGGCGCGGGGTGCAGGCAGGGGGGGCCCAAAGGGCCTAACCTACAGCGCGCCCGCGCCGCAGCCCTGCCCTGCTCTGCCCGGCTCACAGCCATGGGCTGCGAGGCGAGCTCGGGCCGCGCCGAGGGCGTTCACCTCCCGGCGGGCGCAGGGCCCCGGGGCCGGGCCGGGCCGGGCCGGCTCACACACACACGGGCTGGGCTGCGCGGCTGCGCTGCGGACCGCGACGGAACCCACAACAAGCGCAAACGCCCATAGGCAGCCCTATCGCATCGCGCGCGCTGCGGCGTACAGGAGGACAGGCTGGTGGTGGAGGTGGTGTTAGTGCGGCCGCCACCCAGCTCCGCACCACCAAAAGTGCACGGCAATCGCGCCCAGAGACCCCCAAAAATCACCGAGTAGGGGTAAACAACTCAGTATTCAGGTGTACAAATTTTGTGAGTTTGAGAATTTTCGGGAATTTTTTTTAAAGAATTTTTTTGAACTTTTGCTTAAGATTCACCTAAATTCTTTGAAATTTTCCTGAATGTCTCTAAATTTTCCTGAATTTTGCTGAATTTTTTCTAATTTTTTTTTATGAATTACGAGGTGAACAAAATTTCAGAGTTGTTTCCGCCTCCCGGGTGACGGCTGCGCGGACTCCCGAAATATATCGTGTGTCGCAGTACGGTCCAGCGGCTCGGGCCCCGCGCCGGCATGCCCAGTCCAACGCCCGGCCCATGGCCCGTCGGGGCCTGATGTGACTGGTGCGTCGCGCAACCAGCGTGGCGTGGCGTGGCGTGGCGTGGCGTGGCGTGGCGTGGCGTGGCGTGGCGAGGCGGAGCGATGCGATCAGGACTGGACGGGCGCATTCCAGGCGGGACGGGCTGGGCCGCGCTGCTCCCCTCAGAGACCACCTCTCTCCCCACCCCCGCCGCGCCAGGCCCATCCAGTACCCCGCGCAGAGAGAGAAAGATACAGCGCGAGGGGAAGAGCGAGAGAGAGAGAAAAGAGGAGGAGAGGTAGGGGGGCGAAGGAAAGAGCGAGAGAAATAGAAGAGGAGAGTAACGAAGAGGAGGAATGGCCCACTGGCTTATGCATTCCGTATATATTCGACCCTGAGCACCGCTGAGCGCGCGAGTACGGCACGCGCTCACTGCGACACACAGTCCACCAGAGGGGCGATTCCGCAGAGTGCGGTTTCGAATCTCTGTCCTTGTCGCCATCATGTGACTCGGCCGAGAGAGAAAAGGCACACTACGGAACGCTGTTTTTCGGAATCGGCCGGCAGCCCCGTGGTCACCACGCATGAGCGCAGATGCAGATGGTCCTCCAGCAGCCCTGCACATCTCTGCATCCTCAGCAGCCGCTCAAGAGCCGGGCCACGGCGGCGTGGCGAGGCGACACGGCGCGCTCCTTTCCCTAAGAACGAGCACTGCGGGGGATGGGACTGGACTGAAAAGGGGGGGGGGGGAGGGGCGGAGGGAGAAATGCGACTTGGACGCGGAAACTGGTTGTACAGGCCAAGCTGCTCGGCCTGGCTGGCAGGCAGCAGGCCAGCCTGCGGCGCGGCCCCGCGCGGCCCCGCCCCGCCCCTCAGCCCACAGCTCCCTAGATGTCCTCTCCGGCGCGCCCGCGCTCTGCGAGGCGTGGTGCTGAGCACCTGGGGCACCACCACCAGCAGTAGCAGCAGCAGAAGTACCATGAGAAGCCCACATTTGGTCATTGATCCACGCCGAGTTAGTGTTCTCACTATTTTAGGCAATGCGCGCGCGCAAGTTATGCTGCCCCGCGCGGCTCGCGTGTGCGCCGGGTTAGCCTATCGTCTCTGGCCACGGCGCTCAGGAGTCAGGAGCCTTTAGCCCAGGAAACGCACGGCGGCGCCGCCGCCTCCTCCTCCAGAGGGGGGATCACTCATACAGAATGAGTACTGTACTATAATTTTTTTGACTTGATTTTTTGTTTTGATTTTTCTAAAGACTTTTTGGAAGGAAAATTTCTGTCACCTTTTAATAAATTTTCATTTTTCCCCGCTATTTCTCACCTTTTTCCGTTTTTTGATCATTTGCTCTCCATTTTGCAGGTTGTTCTTTATCATTTTTCTTGATTTTTTCTTATTTTTCTTTATTTTTCTTTTTTAAATGACTTTTTGGGGGCCAATGATTTTTCGAAGTGGCTCACCCCTCGCCTCCTACCCAGCACTCGACTTGAGAGAACCATGAGCAATTTCTATTTCATTTTCATTTTTATTTTAGGAAAAGTGGAAGACTTTGAGAAACTGTTTTGAAAACTTAGGGGATATTCCCCCTCATTACTTTAGAATCTGAGTTCAGGGTGGCCACACAATCTGGAAAGTCAAATTCCCTGACATTTCCCTGAATTTTCCCTGACAAAATTGTGTTTTTCCCTGACGTGAATGCAAGTATTTAGGGGGTAAAATACTGTAAATCTTTAAAAGAAAAAAATATATCTTTTTTCAATAAAAGACGAAACAAAACGTTACGCAAATTTCAAAGATAAAAAGGCATAGAATATATGCATACACTGATAAACCATTGACCTCTTCCTACTGAACGCCGATTTTCGGCCACTTTCAATGTCGAGAATGGGATTCACTGGATAAGGCCAAACTTTGGGATTAAAAGTGGCCAGAAAACTGACATTCCTCGGAGAATGCCAAAATTTGGCATTAAAAGTGGTCAGAAAACTGGCATTCCTCGGAGAAGGCAGAAATTTGGCATTAAAAGTGGCCGTAAATTGGCATTCGAAAAAGAATGCCAACACTGTAGCATTAAAAATGGCCACTGCGTTTATAGAGTAAAAACAGTTTACAATCACAGTAGATTTACTGCAAACCCTGGAATCCAATTTCTCACTCAAAATGGGAGAGGACACTTTTCCGTACTAAATTAGAGAGAGAATTTTTAACCTCACTCTTTTCGAGCGAGATATTTTTGAGCCTCGCTCTATTTGAGTAAGGATTTTTTAACCTCACTTAATTTGAGCACGAATTCTCACTTTATTTGGGCGAGGTCTCAAAATTCATTCTCATAAAGGGCGAGGAAAAAAATTCTTACTCTCCAGAGAGTAATAAAATTGCCCTCAAATTCTCACTCGTATGGGGTGAGAAATTATGACTCGTAGATTTTCAGTGTTGTCATGCTCCTGCTGGCTGGACACTCTCAAGCTACCTGTCTTTCTCCATTAAAATTTTCAATTTGTTTTTTTAAACTCCTCCACTCTATATTTTAGTTTCTTCCTATTAATCTCACCGCCAGCAGTTTCTTCCCTATTTTGCTTCTTTCTTTCTGTGGTCTGTCTAAGTCCTTCTTGTACATAGACCGGGAAATATCAAAGGAAAAACAAAGGTAGGACGAGAAGGGTTTTAATGCCTTTACCAAGGCATTAAAAATTAGCACCCCTGCAAAGGCATTAAAACTGCCCAAAGGTGTTAAATTTTAATGCCTTTGGACAATTTCGTGCCTTTGCAAAGGCATTAAAATTTCACACCCCTAGAAAGGCATCAAGTCCTTCCTTTGTTTTTCCAGTGATGCCTTTGGAATGTCCGCGATTTTGCAAACGACACCTCCCATTTCCTGAACACCTCCACACTTTTGCCGCTGAGCAATAAGAGATTCCAGATGGTTTTCTACAATGGCTTCTTTGTTTATGGAAAACCCTCTTTTAACATCAGCATTTCCGTGACTTATAATCAGAACTTTCTTTAGAAAGTTCCAAAAGAGTTCACTGCAGTTGTAGGACAACACGAATTTTCTACAAAAATGATCAACACGAGTTGTGGACCTATCATACATCTTAAAGGACTCCCGAAAAGCATTCTTTTGACAGAGAGACAAGCTGGCGGAGAAACAATGCGCACCGCGTCGAGTGAATAATTTGAATTGGCAAAGGCAGCCGACTGAAAATTTTTCCCTGACATTGAGCCATTTTCCCTGACATTTCCCTGACTTCCCTGACAACTTTTTTTTTCCCTGACATTTCCCTGACTTCCCTGACATGTGGCCACCCTGGAGTTGTCATCAAAATCGGGGAGTTCCTCA
>JAHWGI010000421.1:0-17991 GCA_029379305.1 Frankliniella fusca
TTTCGTGTGCGCTACCTGCTCCCCAACATCCACCAGCGAGGAGACCCGGCGCATTCCATCCCATTTCACGGGGTTTGGTACAGTCAAATGCCCTAATTTCGGATTTGTGCCCTAATTTCGGACAATTTGCAGAGAAGTGCTTATTTCAACCTATCTCGGTCACCTTTTGAGATATTCAAAATCCGGAAACGGCATCGTAGAGTTTGCAGAATAGAGTACCATATTTCGTCAAGTCGGTTGAAGTACCTTTAAAGTTTTACAGCACACAGGAATTTAAAGTTAAAAAAAGCATATTGAACAAAATTGCTGTTGTGAAATAAGCTCCCCCAAAAACCGGGGCTCATGTAGGTGTGTGCTGCCCCATGGGTGGTCCTTTAACGAATGAATGTATGGTATTTTGGCTACAGAACTACGTAAAAATGTATTTTGTAAGTCAAACCGTTTTTTGGTACGGGACGATTTTTGAAAGTGCTACAATTTCGGACACTTTTTCTTATGGGCTAAATACATGGAGATTTTTAGAGTGTGTCCTACAGAAATTTTATGAAAATGTTTTTTGTTGCAAATGTAATTTTAAACAAGATTTGTTTTATAGTTTCCAACGATATCTCTGCTAGTTTAGGAGAAATAGTGTGCTGAAGTTGTTTCCTTTGTAGGGCTATAGACGGCTATAGAGCCTAAACTAGTACAGATATCGTTGCAGACCATAAAGACAAAATTATTTAAAATTAAATTTACAACGAAAAACGTTTCCATAAAATTTCATTCTACAGCGAAACTAGCCATTTAGAGCACGTGTCCGAAGTTAGGGCACTTTCGTCCCTAATTTCGGACACTCTCTCGAGGGCTGCTGTAGCTACACACATTTAGATAGAAATTCGGCATGGGTGTCATCCGACGTGTCCGGGGCCATAGTATTTCCAATCGCAACAGATTTTTGATATGTTATCATGCCTACACGTAAGAAAGGAAAAACCGCTAAATTCGTCCGAAATTAGGGCATTTGACTGTACCTCATGGTCACCAATATTCCCGACCGAGTGAAAATTTGTTAGCCTTGGCCTAGTAATTCTCAGGATTTTTTAAGTTTTCGAATATCATGCTGCGTTCCGAAGATATCGCTAAATACATTTTTTCGAATAATTGTCTCCGGACTTTGGTTTTTTGGTCGTATCTCCGTTAATACGTGTCGTAGGTCAATATCTCTACCACCATTCGAAAGAGGAAGAAAAACTGCACAAAAAACGTTTTATGAAAGTTTTTGTCCGAAAAACTTGGTTTGTTTCACGCACAAATAAAAAATACTTTTTGTGACAGTGTAACTTTCCCGTTAAGGGGGGATCCTAGTGTAGCGGCTCAAAAAAATGGGTATTTTTGGGAATTTTTTTTCTCTGAAACTATAAGAGCTTTTGAAAATCGGAAAAAAAGGTTGTTTGGGCATCCCTAAGCTACAAAATCGATAAAGGACATCTTCATATATGAATTATTGGCCTCGTTACGCGGTTTTTCTCGAAACGCCATCTTTACAGCTGGGCTCCCTTCTGGCGCCCAAACGGTTCATCCGACAGAGTAGCGATTTTTTGTGGTTGTACCTCTCACAAGTGGCTATGGTCGGAACTAGAAGATCCGAAATCGGAGGTCTCCTTCATATAGAAAAAAAAATCAAAACTTTGAAAATTTTACCCAAATTTCGGTACTAAAACTTTAGATTGCTCAAAAAAATACTAAAAAAAATTTCTCAGCATTAGTTCTAGTTCCGACCATAGCCAGGACCCTCCCGAGTCTAAAAATGCCCAGGGCGACTTTTTCAGACATTCGAGTCGGGCTGGAGCGTGGAGCCCAGCTGTACCCTGCACACAAGAGGAGGGGTGCTTCAGGGGAGGGTATAGCAGCCAATAAAACAGCTATGAAGATGACCTTTTTTTTGAATTTTTAGCTTAAGTTTGCCCGAACACAACGGTTTTTTCCGATTTATTTCGATAACACTTATGGTTTCAGAGAAAAAAAATCCCAAAAATACCCTATTTTTTGAGCCTCTACACTAGGATCCCCCCTTAATCAAAATTAGCGGTATGGGGCTCAAAATGTAGCCTAAACCTTCATCTAACCGAAGAGCATGACCAGAAAAAGTATTTTTGTTCGTTCTCGAGATATCTTGATTCTTGTGAACCTCTACATCACGCAATTTCACCACTTTCACACCGAAACCCTCTCTGCCGCTCCCCCCTGGCCACCCCCAGTGATGGGATGGTCAGTCCAACCGACAAATTCAAATCATGGCGCGTCTTCGAAGGGGTGGGGTAGGAGGTGGGGAGGGTGAGAGGGGGAAGCGAGCTTGGTTGCCTTCGTTTTTGGATGTCGTCTGCTACGCCCGCTCTGTGTTTGTCTTGCCGAACAAATTTTGAGAAAAATTTTTATGTGAGAAAGACATGACGTTTCGAACACGTTTCCGTCTAGTTCTATGAGACGCCGCGTAGTAATTTCATGCTATTGGCCCCCTGCAAATACTCGTAGAAGTAAATGCTCAGATTGGTATAACAATAACATTTTTTTTTATTTTTTTAAAATCTTTGTACCAACTGCACCTCAGCAGCCTTCATGCCTTTTGCATACAACTTTACAAATCTTCCCTTATTTTGGAAGTATGGTAAAACAATACTAAAAATATCTTTAAAACAGCTAGAGACATTACCAAGATGCAAACTTTTCTTATCACATGAGAAAAGGACAAATCCCTTCACATCATTAAACTCTAATTTAGATTACCCAGCATGCATTTACCTGATGAAACATTTTCAGTCCAAATGTTAAATCCAGTGCCTAAAGGTTTTAAAGAAGGCAGTACGGTCGTCATGTGCGAATTTCAGTGGTGTTATCTCATTCTTGCGCTCGAAACTAAAGGCTGGCTTTGTTTGAACGCAGACTTTAGAGGTTTCTCTTTCGCTCCGTGTTGGCTCGCCTCGGCCTACCCCCTCCACGAAAAAATATCCCCTTCCCCTGTTCATTTTGCCTGACGAGTCGAGCATTACCATAGAAACTCGTATTCAATTCAAATTTACAAAATTTCTGCAATACAGATTTCAACTAGACTTCAGAATCGAATGTACTAGGTTACATTCTAAATGTATGCTTAATATTATCGAATTCCCTTCAGCAGATTTTTTTCTGTCGTAAGGGGCCATATGAAACAAAACACGCACGTTTTCCAGCGATTTTAGAACGCAACTCCGTTGCCTAAAAATCAGTTCAGATTTGTCTGACGTAAAATATTGGTGCGCGTTTGGATCGGCTGACCTCAAAAACGTCATCTTAAAAAAAAATGTGGTTGATTTAAGACAATGTTGACCAACTACGCATTCCGTGCGCTCTCCTCCGCGATTAAAAGTGCTAATATGTGTCTTAAATTCCTCTCGTTTAAATTTAAGGGCTGCCGGCCTCTCTATCTCTCGTACCACTCCTACCCCTCTCTCCCTCTTCCCCCTCTCTCCTTTATGAATCCGTCACTAAATCGAAATCAAACTCTTCCCCTCTCTCCTCTCCCTCTCTTACCCTCTCCTGGGTGAATATTTTGGATTCAAACTCAGCCGTTTTGACGCTATTTGGACCGACGGAGGAAACAGCGGGTGGTGGAAATGTGAAAATGAGAGGAGCGGCAGGCCTCGCAGCACTGTAATTCTTAATGCAATAAAAACTACGATTGGAGTGCAATAAATATTTATTGCTCCTGTGGGAGCGATAAAAAAATTATTGCACTTTATTAGTAGTTAATATTACTCTCAAGAGTGATAATTCTCATACCATTTGCAGCATTAAATGAATTATCGCTCGTTTGTCGCATCAAACGCAAATTTTCGCTTATTTTGAGCAATCATGATTGCATAAAAATGCATTAACTAATGCACTTTTCGAGCAATAACTCTCTTATTGCTCTCCCTGGAGCGATATTTTGTGTGTATCGCTTTGAGGAATTATCGCAGCAAATTGTATGATATTTATCGCTCTTCAGATAACAGTGAGTAGGTATCCGCTCAGCTTGTAATTTCTATGAACGTTTCTTGACCACTGCTTGATCAAAGATGCCGTTAATGTGTAAGTCAAGGGGTTGAGTTTGCCATTGCCCACACCGAGCACGCGAAGCCTTTTTCGGCCACATAGGATAATGTGGACTTGACGGATTTTTTCATACTCAGGCAAATAGGATTCGGACGGTTTTCGCTTTCCGCGAAGCCAATATGTTCGACTAGCTGGGTGTGGGCAGTCCAGACGCGGAACAGGCCATCTCTAACCCTTTGCCGTGCTGACGCGCGCGCGCGCACCCGCCGCACAGCGCGCCGTGCGGCGGCCGCGTCAGTTGGGTTGCCTACCAGCCGGGCGCTCGAGCGGCTCAGCTCGGCGCGGGGAGTGCCTCTAGGAGTGCCGTGTGGCCGTGTGGGCGGGAGGCGCAGAGGGGAGGAAAAAAGTGATTTCGATCCCAACGGCACGGCATCGCCCGGCCTTTTTAAACTACTCGACTTTTATCAGGCTGTGTGCATCGGCTGGTGAGGCGCAGGAGGACGGAGCAGGCCGGTGGTGTCGGGCTGGGGACCGCGCCGGGCCGGGCCGGGCCGGGCAGGGCAGGGCAGGGCAGGGCAGGGCAGGGCAGGGCAGGGCGGGGCAGGGCGGGGCAGGGCGGGGCAGGGCAGGGCAGGGCAGGGCAGGGCAGGGCAGGGCAGGGCAGGGCAGAGCAGGGCAGGGCAGGGCAGCCGGGCACAGGAAGCGCCGTGGCGGCCCTCGGGATTACGAACAGGACAGGGCGGGGCAGGGGGAAGGACTAAGAATAGCGAGCGTAGCGAGCCAGGCACTAGCGAGAGGAGTGGTGTGTGCTGCTCTGCGTGCGCGCGTGCGTGTGCGAGAGAGAGAGAGAGAGAGAGAGAGAGAGAGAGAGAGAGAGAGAGAGAGAGAGGGAGAGGGAGAGAGAGAGAGGGAGAGAGGGGAGTGCCGGGCGCAGCAGCCACGAGCGCACGCGTGCACGCGTGCACGCGTGCACGCAGATGACGGCCCCGACAGACTTCAAGATAAAGATCAAAAATGGCATTTATTGGAAAACATGCATTTGGTCGACCCCCGTGCGCTGGGCGCTGGGCCGGGCTCTAAGTCGGAACGAGTCTCTAATTCGTATGTTTTCGTTTTAAATCTAGACAAGGACTCTGCGGTATGTTGTACAGCTCTTATAAAAAAAGAAAAAGGTGGGGGTAGGGCGTGGAGAGAAGCAGTCGGGCGAGGGGGAAAGCACTCATGAAAATGGTGTACGAGTGATTACGCCATGACGTGGGGAAATATGCATGTTTGCACAATTTTTTTGGTTATTGAAGTGATTTTACTGCTTATCATCCATAATAAGGTTATTACAATTAGTATTTTATCGATAATATGCCTTAAGAAAAGGTAATTACGCCTAAAATACTTGTGATTACGCATTGATAACGTGCCTATGGGTGTACGAGTGATTACGCTAGTGCTTTCCCCTTCGAAGTCGGGGCTACAGTAGGGTTGGTAGATCGATGGACGGAATCGATTTTCGATTCGTCGATTCCAAAATCGAAAGTGAAAAATCGATTTCCGTAAAAATCGATTTTTTGGTCCTTAACACTTTCCGTGCGAGACCCCTGTTTCAGTGCCCCCCTTCACAGGCGCAGACAATGTGGTTCAATTGGCGTCGCTATAGAGACGCTAGAGCCTCTTAGGTTTGATGTATGATACTTCCATGTCAACCCCGAGTCATACCGACCGGGTCCACATAGTGGACCCGTCGCCGCTCAGTCTGTTTTCGCGGGTCCACACGCGTGGACCCGTCGCTAGAGCCTCCGTTGGGACCGGAATAGCAGTCGGCCCAAGCCGGTAAAAAATATTTTCGTCTCACCCCTTTTGCACTCCTGCGGGTCTTAACCGCATAGAGGTGCACGAGGTGCACTCCTTGTGCACCTCTATGCGGCTAAGTCCTGTAGAGGTGCACAAGGGGTAAAACGAAAAAAATTCGCGTCAAAATTTCTATACCTAGGATTGATCAGCAGGTCTCAAAACGCATTTCTAGGTGGGTCTCATTTTGCATGTTGGTCCGATCCGACCGACCTCTCCAGCGGCTAAGTCCCGCAGGGGTGCACAAGGGGTGAGATATCCGTTAAAATTTCTATACTTAGGATTGATCAGCAGGCCTCAAAACGTCTTTCTGGATATGTCTACGGTGAGGACCCGCTGACCCGCTAAAACAGACCCAACGGCGGGGGGTCCACCCTTGTGGACCCGCTCCTTCACCCCACCCACTGGCAACGGTAGCTAGAAACAGGTCTCGGTAAACACTATCCAGGCGTTGGAGAGTATGACTGAGTGTTCGGAGCCGACGCCACAGAGCTCCATGAAAGGGAGGTGGACCCACGGTGGACCCGTCGCACGGAAGCGCCCAGTTTTGCGGGTCCACAATGTGGACCCGTCGCACGGAAAGTGTTAAAATCGATTTTTGATTCGATTTTTGATTTTTAGGCCCCCGTAGGAGTGCCTATTGCTCACGCCCGTGAGTTTTTAGGCTCCCCATAGGGGGGCCTTCTTCATTTCGCCAGAAAGTTTTTTTTAGGCCCCCGTAAGGGGTGCCTATTGCTTTCGCCAGAAAGTTTTTTATTTATTCTTGACGATGGCCCCTTATGGCCGCAGCCGATCCTGTCGTGGCGATATATGCCAATTTACAATGAAAAATACTTCAAAAAATTAGAATTTTTTTGAGATAGGTTTGATGCCAATTCGTCTCTACGTTTTTTCATAAAATCAATTTGCATCATGTGTTTCTATGACAATGACAAGCCGAGCCGGCAGGACGAGTCGAGCCGCCGGGGCGGTAACAATCGCCACCTTATATTTCTGTACTCCAAGCCCATGTTTTCACTGAATGCTTTTATTTATTTTTCTCATCTATACAAGGAAAATGTGAATTCCTTTCTAAAAAGTTTGTACGAAAACGTAATAATGTTCCTTATTCAGTTGTAAAACTAGGCGTTGTTGATAGCTAGCCCGTTGGGCGCTATTTTGTGTGGCCAAATGCACATTTTAAGGTAAGTGAATGGAAAATGTAAGATTTGCACCCACTTTTGTATGATTGGTGGCTGCATTTAGTGCTCGTGCAGGCTGTGTTGTTGACGGCTGGTCAACATTTTTTGGGACTTCTGTTTAGCGGATAAAATTCGTGATGTGATTCTCACAAATAGTTCTGACTTAAGTTCTTTCTCATTCTGTGGCTAGTTTTAAAACCTAGGGGGCCGTTTAACGCGTTAGCGTTAGAATTTTTATTTTTCTCAACAATGGATTCTCATGAGCACAGCCAATTCTACCGAAGACATTCTAATAAAATTATCATGAAAAATAAATCAAAAAATTAGAAAATTTTGAAGCTGGGTCTGATCATCAACTGTCTTACCAGATCTGAACAATTTTCAATTCAATGCGCAGAATGTGTAGCTAGGCAACAATACCCTCGCCGCGTGGGCGGAGCTAGCAGCAGCGGCTATGCTCCCCGCTTCATATATACAGTATTATTTTGGTTCGCTCATTTCTCAACTCAAAGCTTTGGAAAGCATTTACTTTAAATAAACAATGACCTAAGCACGACCTTGTGTCTATTTTTCTGCCCAGCCAGGAATGAACCCTCGAAATGGATTTCGATGTCGAAATTTTTAGTCGAATCGACGTATCTTTGTCCTCAGAATCGATGTCGAATAGAGGTCGAACGTCGAAACGACATCGTTTCGACATCGTTTCGAATGACCGACGGTGATTCGACATCGATTTTAAGGTCAAAAATACGTCGATTCGACTAAATATTTCGACGTCGAAATAATTTCGAGGGTTCATTCCTGGCTGGGCTGTAGTCTCAAAATTTTCTCAACTAATTAAAGGTGAGTTTTGGGAGTTTGATAATACTCCATGAGTGCAATTTGAGGCATAATGTAAAAGTATGTCCTGTGTCTTATTGCAAGTTCTCAATACTCTTGATAGTTCTGACTTTAGTTCTTTCTCATTTTGTGGCAAGTTTTAAAACCTAGGGGGCCGTTTAACGCGTTAGCGTTAGAATTTTTTATTTTTATTCTTGACGATGGCCCCCCTTATGGCCACGGCCAATCGTGCCGAGCCGATTCGTATAAAATTACTATGAAAAATACTTCGAAAAATTAGAAATTTTTTGAGATAGATCTGATGTCAAGCTGTCTGCACGTTTTTGCATAAAATGAATTCGCATCATGTGTTTCTATGACAATGACAAGCCGAGCCGGCAGGCCGAGTCGAGCCGCCGGGGCGGTAACAATCACAACCTTATATTTCTTCACTCCAAGCCCATGTTTTCACTGAGTGCTGTTATTTATTGTTCTCGCCTATCCAAGGAAAATCTGAAATCCTCTCTAACATTTTTTGGGACTTCTGTTTAGCGGATAAAATTCGTGATGTGATTCTCACAAATAGCAGGAAGGGAATATAAGCCATACAAGTACGAGCTCTTAATGAGCTTCCTGGACGGTTTTCATGGTCGCGATATAATGGATGGGAATTTAGATGGAGGTGATTGTGATGCTGGTAATAATGTGAACAATGATTTTGAAGCTGGAGAAGACGATGAAAGTGAGGAACATGATGAAGATGATGAGCACGATGGAAGTGCTACAGACTTTGAAGATGGTGGTGAAATTGGCTCGCTTACAACTGATTTATATGAAGGTTCCTTTTCGGAAACTGTCTTGGAGGGTAAAGTTTCTGGCATAAAGGTACTTTGCTCAACCAGCAAAAAGGCACCACTTCAGGATCTCTCTAGCAAGGTGAGCAAACAAAAGCAATTAATTGTTTATTGAAATGTATTTCTGACTGCTGACATTACTGATGAATGTATTTCAGATAAGAAATCATCCCTCTAATTGTGCCTCTCGCAAATTATTTATTTCACCGCCATCTGCCTATAAGTTGAAACCTCTTTCAGAGCTTGACTCTCCCGAAGGAAAAAGGGCCAGGGTAAGTACAGGGTTTTGGTTTTACAAAAATTAAAAAAAATAAAAACGAGTCCTCAGTCTTCTCAATTTAATTAAGTCTACTTTCATAATTGTAGATGATGTCTCCATTTATTTCACCAAGCTATAATTTATTGGGAAAGGAAAACTTAAAGCCTAAGGAGATCAGACAGAAGTTCCAAACTATTTCACTGCTCGACTCTCCCAATGTGAAGAAGGTGAGTTCAAGGTTTTGATATTACAAACACTAAAAAAATATATAGCTCTTAGTCTTCTTAATTTAATTTCTTCTACCTTAATAACTCTAGATTTTACCCTCAAAGACAATGAAGAAGGCAGTAGTACAGAAGAGAGTTGAGCTAAAAGTGCCGATTGAAGGTCAGCAGGCCAGAAAAGATAGACTAAAAATGGATAAGCAGAAGAGAATAGCCGACAACAGATCTGATCTGGTCCAGAAGCTCGCTGTTGAAGTCGAAAAGGCTGAAAAATCTAAGGAGCAGCAGAATGATGGCTCCAGAGATGTTGCTTCTAATTCTGTTGATGATTTGATCTTGAGAGAACTATTAAAGGAAGAGGACTCAGTTTCTCTTTTCCTTGCATCATTGCGTGATTGTGCAAAAAGATTGCCACCGAATATTTTTAGGACCTTTCAAATACAGGTTCTCCAACTGCTTACTGACCTTGAGCAGAAGTCGAAGGTGCAGGAGAAAGTGCAGTTGTCTGGAATAGAATCAGATCAGGACCTTTTTAAACTCTCTGAAAAAATGCTGGTTTGTTTCTTCCAAAACTTGTTATTGATTCGATTTTCTTGTAATTACCGTACCATTTGTATGAAATGTGTTATTGTTTGATTTTTTTTCCTGTACAAAGAAGTAGAAGCAGCATGGGATGTGCATGCGGACTCCCAATGCATAGTGATCGGGGAATACTGTCTGTATGGGAGAGACCTACATACATTAAGGGATGGTGGGCTGCTCAATGATCAGGTATAGTTTCAATTCTGAAGCATTGTATTTCATCTCTTTATACATGCAAAATCCATTTTGATATTAATTTTTCATACTTTGCTGATTTTCAGATTGTGAACTCATACTTCCACCTTGTAGCTGCCAGAGGCTTTCATGGGAAAAGCATAGATACCTATTTTTTCCCAAATCTGGGGAAGAAACCACTGGACGAATTAAAGGAATGGGCTAGCAATGTAAGTAATGAAATAACCAAATAATTGACTCATTTTTACACTAAATAAATGACACAGTTAAAATATTCCTCTCTTAATCACAGTTGAAGCAGTATTCCTACTTATTAGTCCCTGTCCATCACCCAACGAACCATTGGGCCATGATATTTGTCAATGTAAATTGTACATCCTTGCATTATCTGGACAGCATGGGTGGCGATTGCCAGGATGGTCTTGTTAAACTTAAAGAATTTCTTGTGGAAGAGACCGGAATTTGTGACTGGCACATTGAACAGTCAAAGGTACGTAACTGAGAAACCCTTTGAAAATAGCGTTGTCATTTTCATTTGCAATGCACAACACTGTAATTATTTTTATGATTCCTGACAGAACATACCAAGACAACTAAATTCCACGGATTGTGGTGTCTTTGTTTGCATGTATGCAAATTTTTTAGCTGCCAGTAAAGAATTTAGTTTTAGTCAGAGTGACATGGGCAGCATTAGAAGAAGAATGGTGTACGAAATTTGCCACGCACAGTTGTTGCCCTTGCCATAGTTTTATTTTTATTCTTCATTAACTCATGTTCGTTATACTTTATCTCATGTTATACTTATAGTTTATAATTGTTGAATATAGACTGTTAAATGAAATTTGCCAAGCAGTTGTAGCTCTTGTCATAAATTATATTTAATTCTTGAACTCATGTTGTAATGGTGTGGTATCCAATTCACTTGTTATGCTTTAATTCATTCATGTGCATGATCTTAATTAGGCTGTGAAGCTTATTGTGATGGTTTGTAGTTTATAATTGTGGAATATAGACTGATAAAGGAAATTTGCCAAGCAATTGTAGCACTTGTCATAAATTGTTGTTAATTCTTAAACCCATGTTTTGATGGTGTGGTATCCAATTCACTTGTTATGCTTTAATTCATTCATGTGCATGATCTTAATTAGGCTGTGAAGCTTATTGTGATGGTTTGTAGTTTATAATTGTGGAATATAGACTGATAAAGGAAATTTGCCAAGCAATTGTAGCACTTTGTCATAAATTGTTGTTAATTCTTAAACCCATGTTTTGATGGTGTGGTATCCAATTTCACTCATGATGCTTTAATTCATTCATGTGCATGATCTTAAATAGGCTGTGAAGCTTATTGTGATGGTTTGTAGTTTATAATAGGGTATTTCACTCCGTTCAAACCGGATCCAAAGAAGAAAAGTATTGCTTCCTGATTTGTTTCCTCCTTGACGCTGATTGGCTGATGCCGTCGAAGTTCTCGGACCGACCGCCAGGTCTGCGACCGCCCTAGTGGCGTGCCCGAGAACTTCGTTGGTATAAGCCAATCGGCGTACAGGAGGAAACAATTCAGGAAGCAACACTTTTCTTCTTTGGATCCGGTTTGAACGGAGTGAAATACCCTATTGTGGAATATAGACTGAAAGGAAATTTGCCAAGCAGTTGTAGCACCTGTCATAAATTGTTGTTAATTCTTAAACCCATGTTTTGATGGTGTGGTATCCAATTTCACTCATGATGCTTTAATTCATTCATTTGCATGATCTTGAATAGGCTGTGAAGCTTATTGTGATGGTGTGTAGTTTATAATTGTGGAATATAGACTGATAAGGGAAATTTGCCAAGCAGAGTTGCAGCACTTGTCATAAATTGTTGTTAATTCTTAAACCCATTGCTTTGATGGTGTGGTATCCAATTTCACTGATAATGCTTTAATTCTTTCTTTCACTTCTCATGTTCTAAAACTTTTGCACATGTTATTGAGGCTGTGAAGCTGGTGGGAATACATGAATAATTATATCACATCAAATTTAGCTGCAAAGTAAAGTTAAGTTACTCCACTGTGTCATCTATTTTCCTTTTGCATTCACAGTAGTTTGCATGACACATGTAATTGAAATCACAAAATATTTCAACTCTATTGAACATAATGCGCTTAAGAATCATGTTTTTCTTTTATGACTAACAATATTTGATACCATTAACTACAGAAAACAAATTATCACAAAAATAAAATTCAGTTTGATTTCTTCCCAGAATTGGGTAATTGTCATGACTACAACTACTGTACAAATACAAAGTTACACATACACAGTTGTTAACTCAGTCCTACTTGTTCCAATGTGAACTTGATTAGTCTCAAATGTTTGGGATAGCCCATCTACCAACAACTTTGTTTTCTTCTTTTCATTTCCTAAATAGAAGACATGTTAATGAACAATACGATACCATATTCAACAGAGTTGACCGATCAAGATCTGGAGGGTTTCCATAAGAATTACGATCACAATGGTCATCAATGAAAATTTAGAAATACAAGAACGCAAATTAACCTGGGGCGAATAAATACTACCTAACACTAAAGAAATGTTTGGTTTCAAGAACATCTTTCAACTTCAAATTAAAATTTGCAGCTGCCCAAGCTCAATGAGTGCGCTTCATACAAGATAATTTATCACTGCATAATGTACACTAGTGAATAAGAATCAAATTGATCCTTAAACCACAACTAACTTTGCTGTTTCACATACAAACTATATCACATCAGTGGATTATATCACATCAAATTGTCCTTCAATTCATCCTGTAGTTATAGAACCCCTACTTGAAAATGAATGCATAACAAATTCTTTAGAACAAAAGTAATTACAAAATAAGGTGTGCTTTTTTCCACTGCCAAGGCACTGACTTCAAAATGAAGTACCTTAGCAGCATCTCTCTAAGTTCAACGCCTTTCACAGCTGCTCTTGGGTCAGCCTGCTTTGACACCATTGAAACAAGATCTCTGAAAAGACTCCTTTCTGAGGCAGGCCTTTCATTACGCCATCTTCCTTCAATTAATTTTCCATCTTCCCTTACATAGTCAGCATACTTCTCAGGGTTATACCTGCGCCTGGATGGAGGGATGCTTTCCTCATCCTGCAGATGAAAGTTGTGCAAGGCCAGGCAACACATGATGACACTTCGGACTAAAGCTGGGCTTCCCTCTATAGGTCTGAAGAAAATCCGAAACCTGGAGCACATAACCCCAAATGCATTTTCTACGATGCGTCTTGCTCTTGATAATCTGTAATTGTATACCATTTCTTCATCTTTCAAGTTATTGCCCTTGAAAGGCACAGCAAAGTTTTCGGACAAAGGGTATGCATTGTCTCCAATGAAGAAAAATGGCAAATCATTATTCAAGCCAGAGACAGGACAAGGAGGAGGAATATTCAACTTTCTATGAGTGAGTTTAGAAAAGAAAGCACTGCGGTAGAAAATGTTAGCATCAGACCGCTTCCCACTTGCCCCTGACTCCACTATGAGGAACTGATGCTTGGCATTAGATACCGCCATAAACGTTAAACAATGTCTTTTCTTGTACGCATAGTAGCGGCTGCCACAATGGGGGAAGGCCTGAAACCAAAGAATAGTACACAATGAACAAAATGTTGACAACATCGATCCAATGTAATAAAAATGTTCCTGCTTCTATTTTAAACTAAGAACTGTGTACTTAATCGAATATTATTATCCACCAAACCAGTTAGATTCTAATAGAGTTCGTCTTGACTTTCCCCTAAAGTCGTGAAGGCTACCACGGCTTTGATAACATTCATCTTAAGAATTCTGTCTCTTGTCACTTTTTATAAGTTATTATCTTTTACTTTCTTTCACACTTTACAAGAATCAGGGTTGTTACAATGTTGACATTTTCAGATTCCCTGACATTTCCCAGACCAAATTCGAGTTTTTCCCTGACATTTTCCTCAAAAGGTTTAATTTGCAAATTTTTGAAGGGAATTGTAAAACGACAATTTAAAAAATTATCAGACCGACAACAAACAATGCACAGACAAGTGCGCAATAACATCCATTTTCCCTAACCCTGTGATTGGTTTCCCTGAGTTTTCCATGATTTCCCTGACAAGAACATTTTTCCCTGATTTCCCTGACTTGCAACAACCCAGAAGATGAAGCCTACCTTTATGTACACCTGTTTGCCATCTATGGCACCCAGGCAGTGAGGGATATTCCACATCACTTGGAACTCTGCTGCAGACCTCAGCCACGAGTCTTCTGTCAGATCTCGAAACACACGACGCTTCAGCACATTCCATATTGCACTGGTGACCTCTGCGACAATCTTTGATATAGCTTGTGATGACACAGGAAACAAATATGAGAGAGAGTCTCCTGAAGCAAGATATCTACAAAAATAAATTGTGGGTGAGGGCAAGGGCTGGAACACAGCTAAAGATACAAGCAAGTACATGTTCAGGTATTTATACCTCAAAGTAATAGCAAGCCGTTCTCCAGGCGCAATGGGCTTTCGCCAAGAGAACTTTTGGATTAAAGGCTGGATGAGAGCCAGTAATTTGTCGAAGGCTTGAGGAGTCATCCGCATGAAGTTATAGAAGAGATCTGGGTCATTGTCCCTCATCATGGGGATGAGAGTGGCCCAGGCTCCATTTGTATCATGGTCAGCAAAGACTGGCCGCACCCACCACCTGCGAGTTTTCTTCAGCTTCTCGTGGTCTTCAACAGCCCTCATTTTTTTTCTCAATAAGAAGAGAGCACCAGCCAACCTCTTAGAACGGGTCACACCTAAAGGAATATTTTTTTTTTAAAGTACCATGCACTGTACAGACTGTTCAAATAAGAACACAAGTAAATTAAAAACAAACCAAGAGATGAGAGGCCTAGGCGTCTTCTTTTCCTGATGAGGAGCAGAGCCAATAAAGTTGTTTTACGCCACATCCTGACCAAAACAAAACAGAAAACACAGCCATTGTTAATAAAAACAGTTGGATGAAGTAGGCATGGAAAGTGCTATCATTAAATAAATACACTGGTGTGCAAAATTAGCGGTCCACTTTTTCCTCCGCTCATAATTTTTTAAAAAATAGGGCTAGAAACTTGAAATTTGGAGGAGAGGTGGTCCAAAGTGTTGTTGAAACGTCCCTAAAGTCGCAACAATCAAATCCACCCCCTTCATTTTTTTTCACCCCTCGCGTAAGACCCTGTCAATTTTTGACACTTTCGCCGGGGCAAAAGTGTCCTTCCAGGTGTCGCAGAGGTTTGAAATTCACATGGCCGACTCAGTTTTGGCTTCTCTTTCGATTGATACCGGAGCCATCCCCGTCGGACGAACCGTTCCGGAGCCACAAAAAAAACCACCCCTAAGTAGGGGTGATTTTTTCGGATTTTTTTCCACTGTTCTGCGCGGTAGCAGGAGGTCCCCTGGACACGACAAAAGTGTCCCCATGTCCGTCGCACCCCCCCGGGGGTGTCCAGCCCCGAAACACTGACACCCCAAATCTCGATTTTCACTAAAATCACCAAAAATGACCAAAAAAGGGTGAAAAATCACGTTGCACAATTGATTTCAGCCGTCTGGATCGACACCCGGAGTGACAAACTGCAGACCAGACGGTAAAGCCGTTTTCGTGGGGGTTGCAACCCCTAACTTTCCAACCCCCAGCGCAGGGGATGGAGGGGCGGAGGCGGGTCGCCGCGGTCACGGTACGATGTGTGAGCCCCTCAGGCACCTCCACACCAATTTTGAAGTGATTCGGTCCATTCGTTACCTTCCAGGATCAAAAAAATGCAAAATCGTGTAAATTTCAACCCCTAAGTTTGCACCCCTTTTTCTCCTCAGCCAGGAGGGGCACAACATCCGCTCAGGTGCGCGAAGGAGCGCACATTCAACCTTTACCAGGGTGCAAACGCGCAAACCCCTGCGATCATCGTGTCGGCCGCGAGAGCCACGCGAGTGAGCAGTGTTCTTTCCCTTTTCATTGTTGAATCGTTTCTGTGGTTTCACATGAGTGCCATGAAGTGGCCTGGCTGCCACATCGGTGACCTCTCAGAGGCCTCGAGTCTTTTTTGAGACTTTCTTGGTTGCGTAGCTTCGTTTTGTTAAGTTTTCGGGCTGCTATTGATGTTTTTTGAGATCGACTTTGCTTCGATGGCACATCCAAACTCACGAGCACACCGACCCCGGTCATTTTGTCTGCTCACTCGCGTGGCTCTCGCGGCCGACACGATGATCGCAGGGGTTTGCGCGTTTGCACCCTGGTAAAGGTTGAATGTGCGCTCCTTCGCGCACCTGAGCGGATGTTGTGCCCCTCCTGGCTGAGGAGAAAAAGGGGTGCAAACTTAGGGGTTGAAATTTACACGATTTTGCATTTTTTTGATCCTGGAAGGTAACGAATGGACCGAATCACTTCAAAATTGGTGTGGAGGTGCCTGAGGGGCTCACACATCGTACCGTGACCGCGGCGACCCGCCTCCGCCCCTCCATCCCCTGCGCTGGGGGTTGGAAAGTTAGGGGTTGCAACCCCCACGAAAACGGCTTTACCGTCTGGTCTGCAGCTTGTCACTCCGGGTGTCGATCCAGACGGCTGAAATCAATTGTGCAACGTGATTTTTGACCCTTTTTTGGTCATTTTTGGTGATTTTAGTGAAAAATCAAGATTTGGGGTGTCAGTGTTTCGGGGCTGGACACCCCCGGGGGGGTGCGACGGACATGGGGACACTTTTGTCGTGTCCAGGGGACCTCCTGCTACCGCGCAGAACAGTGGAAAAAAATCCGAAAAAATCACCCCTACTTAGGGGTGGTTTTTTTTGTGGCTCCGGAACGGTTCGTCCGACGGGGGTGGCTCCGGTATCAATCGAAAGAGGAGCCAAAACTGAGTCGGCCATGTGAATTTCAAACCTCTGCGACACCTGGAAGGACACTTTTGCCCCGGCGAAAGTGTCAAAAATTGACAGGGTCTTACGCGAGGGGTGGAAAAAAAATGAAGGGGGTGGATTTGATTGTTGCGACTTTAGGGACGTTTCAACAACACTTTGGACCACCTCTCCTCCAAATTTCAAGTTTCTAGCCCTATTTTTTAAAAAATTATGAGCGGAGAAAAAAGTGGACCGCTAATTTTGCACACCAGTGTATATGAAGAATAATAGGATTGTATACAAAGATTAATATATGAAAACGCGGTCGATTATTTCACACTTACCTGCCTTTCCAGAAAATAAACAGCACGGCGCCACGGTGAGTTTGAGTTCTGTCCGTTGAGCCGTTGCCACACACACATACATACACAGACAAATTCGAATCGGCTTTCGGTCGCCGCGCTCTTGCCCTGCCCGGCCTCTGATTGGTCGGTCAGTAGCCGGAGCAGAACCATCTGCCGGCTGAGAGGAGAACTACGTCGGTGCGGTTCTCCTCCCCGCAGCTGTGTGCATTTTGTTAACTGCAGTTTTATTTATCTCCAAAACTAATTTTCTAATTTATTATGGTATTTTCATTAATTTAATTAGTGGTGGTAGCCACGGGCAACAACGGCAGTAGCCCACCCGCTGCGTCAGGGTTTCGGGACTACTTTCTTGGCTCTCGCGCGCCGTCCGCGCAGCTCATTTTTAACGAAATATTGTGAAGTATTTGGTTTGTGAGGGTGAAACCAGTCTCAAATCATGCATCTAACATTTTTTTGACAAATTAAGACATTCCGTAGGTCTGAGAAGTCAGTGGGACCTTTTAACGAGCGAAAATGAGGAGAGAATGAGGCAGCCATAAGCCGCTCATCGACTCATTTTCAGGGAAATTTCGGCGAACACTTGAGTTTCAGGGAGGGAAATGTCTCTCAAGATGTGTCTCGAGCTGTTTCACACCAATTCAGTCCGTACCCCACCCCTGCCATACCCTGGAACCCCTGTAAGTCCCCCATAATGAGCCATGAGTATGAGCGATGAGCCCAAATCGTACATTGGAGTGTTGTCTTTGG
>JAHWGI010000422.1:0-45000 GCA_029379305.1 Frankliniella fusca
CCGCGGAGGCCACGGCGCCGCCGTTCCGTTCAACTCCTCAGCTGAGCGCGATATCCGAGCGCGAGCTGACTCGCCCGCTAAAGCCACGTAAATGGGTGCCCCCTGCTGCTGCCTGTCGCGCGTCCCGACCTGAATGCTCTCCAACTTGTCCTGCTCCACGCACAAACTGACGGCGGGGCTCGCGCGCGGGTAACTGTGAAAAATATTTTTTATTGTATAGATTTACGATACTTTGTGAATGACGACGTACGAAAAATGCTGAACATTTACGACAATCACTTGATAGGTAGTGCTTGTAATTTTACGATTTCTAACTGTAATTTTACAACATCGCTTCGCAAGGAAAATTTTCCCGGAAACCTACGGCTATCACAGTGGTGCGCGTGGTGCTCCGTACTGCTGGGGCGTGGTGTGGTGGGCCAGGCGGGGCGGGGGGTGGGGGGGTGGGTGGGGGTGGATTCGCAGTGTGGCGGGGGTGTGACTCACGACTCACCCGCCAGCACAATGGCCACAATGCGATCTGTCGCACATCTCTCGAAGAAAGAAGTTCGGGGGGGGGGGGGGGGGTAAGCGAGGGCGTGGGGCAGGAAGTGGTATAGGAGAGCCGCATGGGGGTGGGGGGCGGGGGTGTAAGGGGAGGGGTAGGAAGGGTTAGGGCTTGGGGAGGTTTAAGGAGAGGGGTAGGAAGGGGTAGTGATGGGGGGAAGTTTAAGGAGAGGGGTAGGAAGAGTAAGGGTGGGCGGGGGGGGGGGGTAGGTTTAAGGAGAGGGGGAGGAAGGAGTGGTGGTGGGTGGGAACTTTAAGGAGAGGGGGGGGGGTGGAAAGGGTTGGGGTAAGGACCGGAGGGAGCTACACCAGTGGCGAGAGCAGGGTGATGGTCTGCGTGTGGAGCCGAACACACAATCATTGGCAGCGCTGGGAGGGGAGGGGAGGGGAGGGAGGGAGAGGGAGGTAGACCAATCGTCACGTGCTGTGGAGTGTATGGGGCTGCTAGCTTGTTTGCCACACGGAATTCGTTGGCAAATTGGAGCCCGCGGCTGTAGGAGCCCCCGATGAGGGCACATGAGCTGCTCCTGGCGAGGAGTATGAGAGAGAGAGAGATAGAGAGAGAGAGATAGAGAGAGAGAG
Source organism: Frankliniella fusca (assembly GCA_029379305.1). Taxonomy (NCBI): domain Eukaryota; kingdom Metazoa; phylum Arthropoda; class Insecta; order Thysanoptera; family Thripidae; genus Frankliniella; species Frankliniella fusca. The sequence goes on from JAHWGI010000422.1 coordinate 1,129, forward strand.
AGAGAGAGAGAGAGAGAAGGAAAAGAATTTTCGTCCCTCCACTATCTGGTTCTGCTGACCGGAAAGGTGCGATAGGGGTAGGGGGTAGGTTTTGGGCGTTTAGCAGAGGGCAGGAGGAGAGTATAGCATTTCCCTGTGGTAGCCCGGCGCCACCGTGAGTCCCGGAGGCCAGGCGGGGAATGGGATGTGCCCCCCCCTCCCCCTACTTTTCCCTTATTCCTCAGCGCTTCACGATCTCCCCGGTGCCGTCCGCGCGTTTTTGTCATTCGCCACGATAACAGCGTGCTTAATTATTCAAGTGATCTGAAGTGGGTCGAGGGCGGCGCAGGGCGGCGTGGAGCGGAGGGAGCATCTTCCCTGTATGTCTCACCCCCATCCCTACCACCCCCACCCCATCCTCACCTGCTGGAGTTTGAGGGAGGGAGGGGGGGGGGAGTTGAGACTCCCGGCCATCCTACCCTTTACAGTGCACCCCTCGCTAAAGCCGCATGGCCTGTGGAGGGCGGCCGTAATCTCGCTGCCATCTCCCCCATCCCCGTAGTCAATCAGGCGGGCGTGCCGAGGCGCCCGGGAGCGCCCGCCAATGCCAGGGTAGGCAACACGATCCACAGCGGCGCGCCGCGGGACGGTATATGCAGATGCCGCCCGTGTTTCGCTTGAACGCGGTCGTTGGCGCCCTCACCCGAATATCATATAATACGCGCCCTGGGCCCTGGTGAGCCCTGCACAGGAACACTAGGAACACACAGTTGCAAGAAGCTGTAATTTTCGTCTATAAAAAGAAATATTTCCTCAGCCTTTTTTTTTTGTGTGTGCTCTCTCGGCCGCGCGCGCTCGTGCGCAGTTTGCCCGCACATACAGTCGTGTCTTTTCTTGTTCCTATGCCTTCCCCGCGCCGGACTGTGGGGCGGGGCGGGGCGGGGCGGGGCGGGGCGGGCAGGACGGGGCCACGGGGGCGGAAAGATTACTCCTTCCTCTCGCGCCATTAAGTTGAGTGCCAAGTGAAATAGAAAAGGGCGTTCGCTTGGCCGCCCTGCGCGGCCCGGCCCTGCTTGCTCCACCTCCTTTTTCCACCAGGGCTGCATGGATCTCCTCTCCTCCCCGCTCCCTTACACGCGGGTTACACCATCCGTCTGTCTGTCGCGGCCACGATACCGGCTTGCTTGTTCCGCCGCGCGCCAGCATTTAACGATAGGGTTTAGCCGCACTGTCACTTTTTTCCCGCCGAGTACCCAAATTTTTATCTTTATGGGCGTCGCACTTCCCTTCCACCTCCGCTTTGTGTGTCGCATTTCGTCAAGTTGTCCGACCCGCACGTACTTACTTCCGCCCTGTCTACGTCTCCTCTCCCCGTTCTCCCTTTCTCCGCTCTTCTCTCTTTGCCCCCCCTCCTCTCTCTCTCTCCCCCTCTTTTCCCGCTCCCTTCATGAATTCACTACGAGGCCTGTGACACACACATAACCGTGCGCGTGCGTGAATACGTAAAGTTCCCGTGATTCCGATGATATTTTAACGTTGCCTGTCTGTTAATGCGACACGTCCCGCGTTAGGGGCGACACGTAAAACGCCTCTCCCCAAACGTCTGATCTCGTGACGAGGAGTGTGGTGGGCGGCGCCCGGGGAGAAAAAGGAAAAAGGTCCAAATGTAGGGTGGAAATCCTGAACGCTTTACGTTGAAAAGAAATGTGGTTATGTTTCCCACAGCTACATACAATAAGTTTTGCGAGGGTACATTTTCCACTGGCAGGGCCAGCAAGGGGCGTTCGGGTCATCTGCGCTTAGGGAAAGCACCCCCTGCCCCCCTTCCCCAGGGGGCGTGGCGTGGCGGCGAATGCAGTGCTGCAGGATCCGTAGGAATGCGCGAAGCTCATAAACTTTGTCGTCTGCTGGCGGCAGTCTGAGGTCGGCGATAAGGTGACTGCCCGTATACATGAAGAGAATAGACTAACTGCGACGATCCCACTTCTTCAGTCTTTCCAAAGGAGCTGACGTCTGTTTTCTCCGACGGTAAAAGGAAGAGTAGGAGGTCGACCATCGCGGACGATGGGGGAGTCACCCCCCGCGCGGCACTACTGACCCAGCTATCGTCAAACCGTCCTCATCAAACTTTTCGTAAGGTGCACCTCTTCCCGCTCGCCGCACGGGATGAAACTTTGTCATGATATTATCATGATGATCCCGCACGCTGCCGCAGCGCAGATGGAAAAGAAAAGTGCAGAGCACACTCGCGCGTCATGACTTTATGGCCGCGCGACCCTCGTGCACGGCCCTTGCGGCGCCTCCAGGTGAGGGTAGGGCGGCCCGGCCGCGCCCGCGGTGCTCGGCGGGGAGGTCGGGAGGTGATCAAAACTTCAGATTGCGGGGCGACTCCTCGCCGCCCCCCGCCGAGCGGCTCCGCCCCCGCCGCCCCCGCCGCCCCCGCCGCCCCCGCTGCCCCCACCGCCCCCGCCGCCCCCCACGGACAGCCCCCCGTCCCGCGTACCCGCGCGTCTCCGTTACGCTGGCGTTGCTGTGGCTCCGGACAACGGCTCGGGGGGCGGCGCGGGGGGCGGCGTGGGGGGCGCTGGGGGGGCTGAGCAGCTCGGTTTACACACCTCGGGGCAACGTATCAATAATAAAAGCTGGTTTCAAAACCATATACAGGTCGTCCTTGAGCAGGTCGTAAAGCCCGCGGAGCCAAGGCAACGCCGGCGGCGGCGGTAGCGGAAGCCGAGGGGGTTGATGGTGCGTAGGAAGAGGTGGGCTGCGCCTGAGGGGGATGGTGGGAGGTGGAGGGGGAAGGGGAGGGGGGGTGTAGTGAATAGTGATGCAGGTCGCAGGTGTTGCAGGACACGACAGGAAGCAGCAGGGCGTGGCGCGCGCACCGGAAGTCTCCCAGGGCGTGGCGTGGCGGGGCGGCCGCGGCCCAGGCAGGCAGGCAGGCAGGCAGTCGTGCAGTGTGTAGCGACGCAGAGCGAACATTAAACTTTGCGGCAGTTTGTGCCCCGCGCCTCTCTCCTCCCCAACCTCCTCCCGTACCATACTTGAGCGGGATTACTGTGAGGGTTGCGCTGCTGGCCGCCGGGCCCGCCGGGCCCGCCAGGTGGCGCCACTGGCAGGGCGCGCTGCTCCTACTGCTCCTGCTGCTGCTCCTCTTGTTCCTCCTGCTGCCCCTGCCCCTCTTGCTGCCCCTGGTGCCCATCCTGCTGCTCCTGCCCCTTTAGCTGGTGCTGCTCCTCTCGCTCCTCCTGGTGCTGCTCCTGCTGCTGCTCCTCTCGCTCCTCCTGCTGCTGCTCTTGCTCCTGCTGCAGCTCCTCTCGCTCCTCCTGCCCTTCCTGCTGCTGCTCCTGCTGCTGCTCCTCTCTCCTCTCGCTCCTGCTGCTGCTGCTGCTGCTGCTGCTGCTGCTCCTCTCGCTCCTCCTGCTGAAGCTGCTGCTCCTGCTGCATCTCCTCTCGCTCCTCCTGCCCCTCCTGCTGCTGCTCCTGCTGCTGCTCCTCTCTCCTTTCGCTCCTACTGCTGCTGCTCCTCTCGCTCCTCCTCCTGCTGCTGCTGCTCCTGCTGCAGCTCCCTTCGCTCCTCTCGCTCCTCCTGCCCCTCCTCCTGCTGCTGCTGCTGCTGCTGCTCCTGCTCCTCCCGCTCCTCCTGCTGCTGCTGCTCCTGCTGCTGCTGCTCCTGCTCCTGCTGCAGCTCCTCTCGCTCCTCTCGCTCCTCCTGCTGCTGCTGCTCCTGCTGCTGCTCCTCTCGCTCCTCCTGCTGCTGCTGCTGCTCCTGCTGCTGCTCCTCTCTCCTCTCGCTCCTACTGCTGCTGCTCCTGCTCCTCTCGCTCCTCCTGCTGCAGCTCCTCTCGCTCCTCTCGCTCCTCCTGCTGCTGCTGCTCCTGCTGCTGCTCCTCTCGCTCCTCCTGCTGCTGCTGCTGCTCCTGCTGCTGCTCCTCTCTCCTCTCGCTCCTACTGCTGCTGCTCCTGCTCCTCTCGCTCCTCCTGCTGCAGCTCCTCTCGCTCCTCTCGCTCCTCCTGCTGCTGCTGCTCCTGCTGCTGCTCCTCTCGCTCCTCCTGCTGCTGCTGCTGCTCCTGCTCCTCTCGCTCCTCCTGCTGCCGCTGCTCCTGCTACTGCTCCTCTCGCTCCTCCTGCTGCTGCTGCTCCTGCTGCTCCTCCTGCAGCTGCCCCTGGCTGTTCCTCCCGCTCCTGCTCTTGCTGCTACTGCTGCCGCCACCGGTTTGGATCGTGTTGTGAACGCTGACCCGTGTGATCTCGTCAGCGGCCTTGTTCATGATGATGATGATGTTGTTGTTGTCGGCAGGCGCGGCGGCTGTACCCCGGGATGAGCTGCAGCAGTGTTCGACCCGCGGGCCTCGCGGATCTCCCTCCGGCGGATGTCGACGCGGCGCGCATGGTGAGTCGGCGCGAAGGTGAACACACTGGCAAAGCTAAAGCGTGGTTGTGTGCCTTTTTCAAGCGTTCCACACCTTGCTCCCTTATTGAGGCGTACAACTACGCTCCTGGGCAATTCCCCCTTGCATTCAGAAGTGAGAAAAGGACCGCATGAGCTCTTGTATACAAGCGTACTAGTCCTCCGAACGCCATAATTCATCATTTAATCGTTTACGATTAAATTATATGAATTATGGCCGGGGGACTCGAACGCTTCAAGAAAGGCGTACAACTTACGCTTTATTTTTACCAGTGCATGCAGTGTGGCCAGGCTATAGTCAAACTTGTGTGGGACTTGTGAGGCAGGCCGCTGTCTCCGCCTGCCAACTGGCCAGAAGGTGGTCGCGCGCGCGGTGAAGAGATTGCAGGCGGTCATACCCGTCTGATCACACAGGTGTACACGACAAAGAAGCGTGTACTAAGACAAGTACACGGCAAATAAGTGTGTACTATGGCAAGTAGACGTGTGTGCTTGTAAGTACTCGCGTATGTCAGTACTTAGTACACACTTCGCCCGCGGAGCGAGCATCTCACTTCCACGAGCAACTTTCGGACGCGGACGCCGCAAGTAGGCATCGCTGCCCGCCCGGTGCAGGGCTCTGTTGCCTACCTACTTGAAAACACCGAGGTGAAGGGAGGTTGGGTGGAAGTCGATGAGAAGTAAGATGCTGAGGGCCTCATCAAACGAGCCATGTAGCGAATGCTGTTCGTTGTACTTCATAACGAGAAAGAAAATCATTTTACCTATTTTATTTTTCATTTATTTTTTAGAAGTCCCCGATATGGAAGAGGCATGTTTCGAGGGTTTGTGTTGCGGTGCGCTCGCTACCTGCTGGTGGATCGTAGAAAGGGGGCTGCTGCTGCTGAGCCCTTTTACCCCCCCCCCCCCTTTTCCCAACTCGTGGGCGACCACGCCCCGCCACGCCCCGCCACGCCCCGCTGGGTCCGATGGGATCTTTTATGACGCGCTGTGTGTCTCATCCAGCGTGCGATAGTGAGGCGGGAGGCGGTGGGTTTGGGGTAAGGCTCGGGGCAGCAGGTTGGGGTGGGATGAGGTTTGGGTGGGAGAATACACGAGAAGGGAGACTTGTCCGAGGGCGAGGGCGCGGCAGAGCTCAGGAGAGGGCGAGAGAGAGAGAGAGAGAGAGAGAGGGGGGGGGGAGGGGAGGGGCGGTGGGAACACCGGCGAAAATGACGTTATTATTGAAATGGAAAGTGTATTTCGCACGTGGCGCGGCCAACAGCCGCGCCCCTACGCGAGTGACCTTGCGCTTGACCCCTCTACCCGGCGCCATAACACGGGCAGACCCCGCGACGCTGGAAGTGCGTGCCCAGCAGCACCTCAGACCCGACCGCCGCCCCGCCTCCTCCCAGTGCCAATAACCGGCCAGCGGCCAGCCCGGCCCGCCACGCCCCGCCACGCCCCGGGCCGACGCCCTCGGATTTCTTGTTTTCTCGTCCTGCGGGCCTGCGGGTGCGGTGATTGCGCGGCCGTGCAGCGCACAATGTCGCATGTCGCGCGCGCAACAAGATTTCTCTCTCCATTTCCGTCGCGTTGCCGCCCTATTGGCCGGGCAGTGAAACATGCGCCTCACTACTCACCCCGCAGCAGCTGATCCAGCAGCATGCGGCAGGGCGCGCCCCGCCCCGCCTAGACCGCATCAAAAAAAAATTTTTCTCTCCAATTGGACGTTGTTTGGTAGATAACATGTAGAAATGACCCCCTGCAAAGTAGGAGCGTTCTCCGACAACTCTAACCCGGTGCGCACAGGGCTTTTCTGAGCGGTCCCCGACGGCCCTTGCGAGGCGCGCGGCGGGACTCGCATCTTCCGAGCCGTGCTACTCGCGACTGGTGCGACCTAGAGTTACGGGCTGGGGCTTAAACTGACCCCCAAAGGGTCTACTTTACGTCTCTCAACGCGACCCCAGCCCCCCTCCACCCCCCTCGTGTACACAGCCAAGAAAAGAAAGTTCGGCGCGAAAAGAGAAAATTCATTTCAACTCCGGTCCACGTGCACCTATCCGAGTGTCCATTGCGCGCGAGAAAACCTTACCCATAGGACTAATCGAGGCCACGAGGGCTTCCACCGGCGCCGCCTGCATCACACCGAAAAACTCGATAATCTTTCTCCGGTCCGCTCCGGCCGCGCGGCGCTCGTTTGAACCGGGCGGCGGCAGCCGGAGCCGCGCATGCGCAGACCGGTGCGGCTCGCCACGGCCCGGCTCCACCGCCTGTCCAAGCGAGAGGCGAGCGGTGGAGCTGGGCCGTGGCGAGCCGCACCGGTCTGCGCATGCGCGGCTCCGGCTGCCGCCGCCCGGTTCAAACGAGCGCCGCGCGGCCGGAGCGGACCGGAGAAAGATTATCGAGTTTTTCGGTGTGATGCAGGCGGCGCCGGTGGAAGCCCTCGTGGCCTCGATTAGTCCTATGGGTAAGGTTTTCTCGCGCGCAATGGACACTCGGATAGGTGCACGTGGACCGTAGTTGAAATGAATTTTCTCTTTTCACGCCGAACTTTCTTTTCTTGGCTGTGTACACGAGGGGGGTTGAGGGGGGCTGGGGTCGCGTTGAGAGACGTAAAGTAGACCCTTTGGGGGTCAGTTTAAGCCCCAGCCCGTAACTCTAGGTCGCACCAGTCGCGAGTAGCTCGGCTCGGAAGATGCGAGTCCCGCCGCGCGCCTCGCTAGGGCCGACGGGGATCGCTCAGAAAAGCCCTGTGCGCACCGGGTTAGAGTTGTCGGAGAACGCTCCTACTTTGCAGGGGGTCATTTCTGCATGTTATCTACCAAACAACGTCCAATTGGGGAAAAAAAAATTTTTTTGATGCGGTCTAGCCCCGCCCCGCCCCGCCCCGCCCCGCCCCAGCCCGCACCGCCAGATCCAGTTCTACAAAGTTGCGCGGCAGGCCTGCTGCTGCGAGCCTACTAGACCTTCCCCCCCCCCCCCCTCGCACAACTACACCCACTCCCTGAATCCCCCTCACCCCCATCCCAATCCGGCGCCTACTCAGTCTGCCCAGAGTGATCTTCTGTCTCACCAAAGAGAAAGAGAGAGAGAGAGAGAGAGAGAGAGAGAGAGAGAGAGAGAGAGAGAGAGAGAGAGAGAGAGTGTGAGTGTGTGTGTGAGGGAGAACTGCTCACCTTCCTCTCCAGCTGCGGCGTTGTTGACTATTGCCGGCCGAAGGGAATGTTGTGTGATGAGCAGCCCTCTTCCTCGCCAGACTGCTCCCGATCAGGTAGGCCATCCCAGCCCGTGTCTTATTTTCTTTCTTCCCTCGTCTCTGTTTCTCTCGCTCGCTCCACGTCTTATCTCTCCCCGTCCCTCTTTTGTTTTCGGATATGTGTTATCTCTTTACCACCGTTTTCCCTTATTCACCATTCCTCCCCTCCGCAGGCTCTCATCACATCTCCTTTCCCTGCACCTGACCTCTCACCCCCACCCTCTCCCATCCCCTCACCCCCGGGCCCCTGACAGTATCATTCACCCCCCCCCCCCCCGCCCCCTCTCGACGCCAGTCACCAAGACCATCAGGCTGACTCCCCACCAGTGGCCCCGTAGCCGCTACGACACCCTTCCTACATTCTTCTCGCCCAACAATTCTAGCCGGCTCGTTAGGAACGGACCATGCCAAACTCACATACCCTTTCCCCCTATAGCCCCCTCTAGGGGCTAGTTTACCTCACTTTTCCCTACTCGAGCCCTCAGCTGCGCTTCCAGCCCTCCTTCCCCTCCCCCCGCGCAACCCCGCGATGCTTCACCCCTATCCTCTGCACAGAGTGGCCGCCCGACCCCTGAGGCCCTCTTCCCCCCCCCCTCTACTTACCCCCTTCCACTTACCCCCTTCGGCATTCTCCTCTCCCGGCGGCTCCCACCTCCTCGAGGAGGAGCTTCCACTAAACCGCCAACCTCAACGCAGCGAGTGACCTCCATTACAAAACTTGACTCACAACTTGGGACTTGGACCTTAACTTGAGGATCTTCCAGACCCGCTGGCCCGCCCCGGCCGGGGGCTGGGGCCGCGGCAGTCAGGCAGCGGCGTAGACGAGAGTACGTATGAGACGCTTCCTCTCCACCGCCACCTGCTGCCGTCTGATCCAGAGGAGCGCTCTGTTCCCTCTGTCCTCTTCGCACCTACATGGCGATGCCCTTATGTTCGACGTGGCAGGACTTGTCAGTGCGACAAAAGGACGGATCTTCAGAATCAGAGGGCAACCGGCTTCAGCAACCCAAGTCCCTGTCTCTATCAGTTTGAAAAATATATATTCGCAAAATTACGTCTTTTTTCGTAATTTGTTATTTCGACACACAGCTGTAAATTTACGAGTTCAGTCGTTATTTTACGACAGCATAAATTCTTATTTGTCTAAGAGTAGTAAATTGACACATGGTGTAAAAAAAGTTATCTTGACACAACTGGAAATTGTAACTTTACGAGATATATGTCGCGGAAAGTTTTCCCATAACCCTTCCGAATATTTTTCACGGTGTTTTCTACAATATGCTCTTAACGTGCGCGCCGGCGGCAGGTCCTGTGTAGCGTTTCCGCTCATCGTCGCTGGCCGTGCGTCCCGTCCGCTTCCGGACCGCTTACGCCCCCCGCACACCCGCTGACGGCCGCTCAGCTCTTTTTACGGGGGCGGTTGTCGCGACGGCCTTATACGGCGTCGTTACGGCGGACAGCAAAGCGCGACAAGACGGCAGGGCCGGTTCTTTTTATTATTCTAAAGAAGGAAAAAACACTAGATTGACTATGAAAAAGCAGTGTTGCCGGAAAATCTCATGTCTGTCGCTTTTTATTTTCCGAGCTCAGTGGAAACTAGTTGTCACTGTAAACATTTTCTGTATTAAAAAAAATAATATTAGAAACAAATTTACAGGCTGCGCTTTAAAGCGGTAAACCGATTTTTCCTGTAGTTTGTTGAAAAATTGAGTAGATCAACAGGATAAATCGAAAAACAACTGCAAAAGTTGGTAAAGTTGCGGCATCGTTTTGTATAGTTCCCGAGGGGTACCTCACCTTTTCCAATCAGTTTATTACGCCCTGAGTTCACATCATTTACCAATCACTATTCCGTCACATAATTTTTCGACAAAAATCTGTTTTAAGCATCTTAAAATTGCAAAACTATCGAATTGGTGTCAAAATTTGATGTCTTTCTTTAAAGTTAGGTCAAATGTTTCTTCCAATCACAATACAACCCTCCAATCAGTGTACACCCATTCAAAGAGTGAGGTGCCCCTCGATAGTTACAGAATTCTTTTGTTAATAGGCACAAATGAATAGTGAATTCACAGTAAGATCGTTTCAAAAAATTCACAGATATTTCTTGTTGCTTACGAAATGTCATTTTTTCCCTCCTTTCTTTACAGCGTTATTGAATGTCACGGAAAATAATATTGTGGCGTCACTGCTGCCTGTGAACGTTACGTGGAATCGCGCGTGACAGAGGTTGTTTTTTCACGTTTATTTTTTTCTTCTTTTATTTTTCTCTCCTCGGTAAAGTTTCCCGTATCGGCGCCGGGCGCCCTCCCCTTCATTCCCCGAGACTCTGTGCGTTAGTGTTGAGCCCCACACTGATAACATAATTCCATTCCGTATTTTTATGTCTCCACTCGACCATAAAAGTTGATTTAAGGTCTCGCTCCCTCGGCCCTACGCACAGTGGCGGCCGCCGGAATAGTGGAGTTCGATTTCGAGGAAAGGACCGGGTGTGGGGGGAAAGTGTGAGGGGGGGGGGGGGGGAAGGGTGGAGAAGGGGATGGAAGTGGAGCGGGACAAGAGGGCGCGCGCGAGTGAGGAGAGGGAGAGAGAAATAGAGAAAGGGGCGCGAGAGGGACGGCAACACGCTCGCAGCATTCACAAAGAATAAGTATCAAATATTTATCACGATGGCGATGTATAGATTCCTCTCCATTCGTCCTCGCGCACTCTTTTACACACACGCGCGCGCACGCGCACACACACACACACACACACACACACGCACGCACGCACATGCACGTACGCACTCACACTCAGTCACCTCCACATACGGTATGTCCCTCCCCCCCCTCCCCTCCACTTTTCCTCTCATCCCTCCCATGAAATATGAAGTCCAGCTAAACAACGGCGTTGAATATTTGACGGAGCCGGCGGGTGCGGGTCCGGTGCGGGTCCGGTGCCCCGGGGCCGCGCCGCCGCCGGTCCGACTGGCGGGCGGGAGGTGTTAAGGCGCACAATGGCATTAAGTGAACAAGGCTGGGCGAGCTAAAGGGGCGAGAGGGGCGAGGGGTGGTGGTGGTGGTGGGGGGGGGGTCGAAGCACCTCGTACCAGAGGGGTAGGTGGGGGGAGGGGGTATAGGGGATATCCAGAAGGCGTTATACTATACCCGTTTTAGAGAGAGAGAGAGAGAGAGAGAGAGAGAGAGAGAGAGAGAGAGAGAGAGAGAAAGAGAGAGAGAGAGAAAGAGAGAGAGAGAAAGAGAGAGAGAGAGAGAGAGAGAGAGAGAGAGAGAACACGCGCCTATCGGGGCCATGGCATGGCCCGGCATGGCCTTCCTAAATCCTTTCCTCCTCTCTCCGCCCGGAGCGGTGCGTCTGGCAGGGTATACTCGCCTTCTGCGTCACGTCCACCTGCTTTCTCTCCTCCAGCACGAAAATTATCACACACAACAGGAGCGGCAGCGGCACGGCCTCGGGTGGGGAGGGGTCGGGGGCCGGAGAGCTAGGCGCACCCTCTGCGCGCCCCGCGACACGGCCGTCCTCGAGGACCCCGCGCCCCGCCCCGCCCCGCCCCGCCCCGCCCCGCCACGCCCCGCCACGCCCCGCCACGCCCCGCCACGCCCCGCCACGCCCCGCCACGCCGCGGTGACAGCAGGCAAGCAGCCCCTGGCAGTGGCGCAGTGTGCCCTCACCTCACCCTCCGTGCCGCCAGGTAAGGGGACCGGAGTGACAACTATACTGCGAGGCAGCAGGAGGGCCGAGCGTGGCCCCGAGGCAAGCAAGCTGCTTCCAGGTGTCCTGGTGGGGTGGGGCAGGGCGGGGCGGGGCGTGGTGAGGTGGGGTGGCCTCTCGGTGGGTCAAGGCTTGAGCAGACATGTCAGTGTTCCGTGCCTGGTGGTGTGGCGGGAGATGCCACGCAGTGTAATGAGGAGCCGCCGCCGCCGCCGCTCGCAGGGAGATGTGTCCTCTCTCTCCTTTATGGCCGTGTCCCATGAGAGTGACAAGGACAGAGAGACGAAACTACTGTGCGGAATCACCCTACAGGCCGCTTGCGACACCTGAGTCGGCTCGACGTGCGCCGCCCCGCCCGCCCTCCGCGACCCCCGACCGTCGTGTGTAGAGCCACCGCGCCCTATCCGTCCCCACCCTGCCCCACACCGCCCCGCCCCGCCCCGCCCCGCCCCGCCCCGCCCCGCCCCGCCCCTCTCCGCTCCCACGCCCATGGTGTGAACCTCATCCTCCAGGAACGGCGCGCGAGTTGGAGAGAGACAGAGTCAGGGGAAGGGTTAAGGAGAGGATGATGCCTGGCGACGGTGCGTCTCCGGTCGTTAACGCGCCGCTGCCGACTTATTCCGAAGGAGCGCTCTCCTCGCTCCGTCTCTCTCACACCTCTACGACGAAGCCCATGAGTGCGAGAGAGACGGGGCGAAGGAAAGTGCTCTTCGGAATATGTCAGCTGAGCCGGGGGCCGGCAGGCAGGGCCGCGCCGCCCGCCAAGCCCACCTGCTGGTCTCCGGCGCTTAACCTCCACCTGAAGTGCGGGGGTCTCGGAAGGAAAAGTGACACGCGTTGGCTATTCGCGCGAGAACACGGGTTTTCGGTTTGATCTACGTAACGTTGACTGCGGCCCAACTTGAATAGTTTCGCTTTCGAGAACGACTTGGCATCTATTACTGGCTCAGCTCGGCGGAGTAGAGCGCCGTGAGGGTAGGCAACCTGCCACGCGGTACAGCATAAGCACCGCAGTCGTTTCTCGTGATGAAGCGCCCCCCCCCCTCCTCTCACCCCTCGTGCCGCTCCTCGGCAGCATCTCAAGACACAAGGAGGGCTGCACGGCGCCCCTCGGGCAAGGGCGGGGCGGGGCGGGGCGGGGCGGGGCGGGGCGCAAGGGTCTCCGGGTCGCTGTGCACAGCCCTCTAGGGGGTGCGAGTTGATAACTCGGCGGGGCGCCGGGCCGGACCCTGGAATCATAAACAGAAGTTTGGAACCTTGGGGCGGGGCCGGCGCGGGGTGGGGCGCGCGCGGCCTCCACAAGGGGGCTGGCTGGAGCAGGAAGAACGCCGAGAAGTAGAGGAACGCAACGGGAGGAACTCTCCCCTGTGGTTCGACCTACAGTCTTCTCTCTACCTTCCCTGCCGCGTCCTGTCCTACCTGTTCGTTTGTTTGCGTCCTTTTCTTTTCGGACCTGAGCGTTATTTTTGTATCGACTATTCATTTTCTTTATACATTTATTTTTTGTTTATTTTTATGCTTTTGCAACGGCAGTAGACGTAGCGCGGCCGTTTGCTGAGCAGGGGAGAATTGCTTGTGGGCCAACTGACTGGGCAATTATCCCCCGAGCTGAGCCGCTCCCGCCCAACGCCCCCCACCCCCACCCCCACCCCCACCCCCGTCGCCATCCGCGCGAGCAGCGCGAGCCTCTCGGATGATATTTCGCTGAGCTTTATGAGTAATTTTATGGCACTTCGCCTCTCGCTCCGCCCAAATTTGTTGCGGACATGATCGATCGAACCGGCAGCGGCGGCGCTAAAGAACGGAGCGGGGATCGGCTTAAACAGTCGTCCTCTCTCTCCTTCCTTCCTCTCACCTCTCTCTCTCTCTCTCTCTCTCTCTCTCTCTCTCTCTCTCTCTCTCTCTCTCTCTCTCTCTCTCTCTCTCTCTCTCTCCCTCTCTCCCTCTCTCTCTCTCTCTCTCTCTCTCTCCCTCTCTCTCTCCTTCTCCCTCTCCCTCGCGTGTTTCGGCGCTCTCTGCCCGTCTCTCTCCCGCTCGAAACACAATGTTTAATTCGACGCCTTTTATTAACGCGGTCAATATGAATTGTGGCTGGCCCTCCGTCTGATGTGAGCCGCGCGCTATAGATTGCCCCTCGGGCTGGCGGTTCTCATTGTACGGCCTGGACGGACCACCACACCGCGCATCCCATCCCAAAGAATCGCCTCGCAGTCGGTTATTGAGACGTGCTTCTCTCTCTCTCTCTCTCTCTCTCTCTCTCTCTCTCTCTCTCTCTCTGCTCTCTCGCTCCGCCCACCACCACTGTCTCTCCTTTTCTCTACCTCCCTCTCTCTCGCACTCTCTCCTGATGAATATGTAGCGGCGTCCCCTTGCTTCCTGCGGCCCAATCCACTTCACTGCCACAACCAAACATCCTCTTCCTCCTCCGCCCCCTCCCCCCCCTCCCCCCCCCTCCACAATCCCAACCTCCTTCCTCAGATCCACCCCCTCCCCCTCGCCGGCCTGTGCGTTTTGGCCGTGGCGCCCTCTGTAAGGTCGATCAGGAAAACACAAGGCCCCGCCGCGCCCCTGCCCCGCACCGCAGTGCATATATATGTCGCTTTTATTTCCGGTTCCGTGTCCGCTGGTGTCCGCGCGACACAAACTCCATGTGTCTTGGAGATAGAGAGTCGCCGTGGTCGGGGGATGGAGAAGCAGTTTCTTAAGAAATTGAAACAATTGTTTAAATTAAGCACCGTTGTACCGTAATTTTCTACATGCGAAGTGCGACGCGCACCGTAGAAGCACATCAGGGACGCGGTTAAGGTATAAAAAGGTATAAATATCCTAGTCCGTTACCGTGTTTGAAGCAAGAACTCATTTTGTTTTGGTGCAAGAGCGCAGCGCATCAATCCATCACTTTTTCCCCCCTCTGTTTTTTTCTTCTTTCCCTCCAGCGGCGCACATGTCGTTTTTGCAAGGCGTGCTTCATCTCCCGGCTAAGTTCTGGTTGATGGTCTTATGAGGACTCCGCTTCCGCTGCGTGGCGTGTTCCGGGCTCGCCTACCCTAGGGGGCCGCGGCGCCCTACGGCTGGATCGGGTAGGCAAACCCGCGCGTACTGTTTCGTGTTCTCTGCTCCCCCCCCCTTTTTTCTCCACTCCGCACAACACTTGCGTTTATCTCTTTCTCTTTTTCCCATCTTTACTTAACTTTAGCTCACTCTTTTTTCTCCCGTCTCTCTCTCTCTCTCTCTCTCTCTCTCTCTCTCTCTCTCTCTCTCTCTCTCTCTCTCTCTCTCTCTCTCTCTCTCTCTCTCTCTCTCCCCCTCTCTCTCTCTCTCTCCCCCTCTCTCTTGTGTGCACCCCTGACCTTAATTCTGCCGCGACTGTTGACTCTGTGCATTGAAGAGCACTCGCACTGGCTGGCTGCCCGTGCACAAAGACTGTCCTGGGCCCGGCTGCGGGTCGTCGAGGGCCTCCCTCCGAGCCCCGCCCCGCCCCGCCCCGCCCCGCCCCGCCCCGCCCCGCTGACTGTTTGGTGTGGTTCGCGCGTGGGTGCGGCGGGGACACTCGTCGTGCCCGGGTGAGCCGGAAGTGCGGGGCTGCGGGGCGTTCCTCGTCGTCAAGAACCCCGACACACTCTACCTTCTTTTTCCGGCCCCGCGCGTCGGTGAGTCATTGACGCGTGCGGTTCGTAAACGGGGCGGGGCGGGCTTACTCGCGCAGCTAACTCGGCCGGAGGGAAAAAACGAGCGGTACTTTTAGAATATGGCGCTGCTTTTCGACTCCGCACGATGACATTCCACGAAAAGAGACCGGTTTTTGCGTCACAGCGCATCAGGAGATAATTTTCTCCTCTTTTGCGTGAAGCCGTTTATCGTTACGAAACCCAGGTTTCTGAGAAGAAAAATGAAGGTATATACGGTATACGGTGGATGTTTCGCTGTTCCACGAAGGACGTTGTTGGAGTGGTTGGGGTTTCTGAGACTTGGATATTGGTAGAACTAGAGTAGCGGCTCGGTGGGCAAGGAAGGGGGCGGGGGAAGGGCTCTTCAAAAAATCATTGTGCAGCCCCAAAATAGTCATTTAAAAGAAACAAAAATCAAAATAAAATCAAGAAGAAAGATTTTTAAAAAAACGCGAAAAGGGAGAAAAAACGAACAAAAATCCGAAATAAAATTGAAAAATTCAGAAATGGGGGTAAAAGATCAATATTTATCAAATAAAGACTGGAATTCTCCCCTGCAAAATATTTTAAAAAAAAAAAAAAAACGTAAAAAAATCGTTGTACACATTATGTTTGAGTGATCCCCCTCGCCGCTGGGCCCGGTGGACCCGAGCCTCTCCTCTGCCACACCTGTGTGTGTATCAGCGGCTGCCGAAACTGCGTCGCGGAGACCGCAGCGAACAGCGGCGGCGGCGCGGCGGCGGCGCGGCAGTGGCGCGGGGCGGGTCCCGGCCGCCGGCCCGGGCTCTGCTTATGAATATCAGGCCGTCGGGCCTGTCGGGGTGCGGCGGCCGCGTCGGTCA
This sequence comes from Frankliniella fusca, assembly GCA_029379305.1. Classification (NCBI taxonomy): domain Eukaryota; kingdom Metazoa; phylum Arthropoda; class Insecta; order Thysanoptera; family Thripidae; genus Frankliniella; species Frankliniella fusca. The sequence continues at coordinate 16,982 of JAHWGI010000422.1, forward strand.
ACACGCCGCCAGACTGGAGCAGCACAGCGAAAAGCGGGACCGTTCGTCTGGAAGTTGTGGTTTGATTAAACACACCGCGCGGCGGCGCGGCGGCGCGGCGGCAGAGAGAAAGAGGTGGAGGCTGGTGGATCCAGTCAAGAGTAGCGAACGGAAACAGTTGAGAGCAGCAGAAGTAAGGGGAGAGGGAGAGAGAGAGAGAGAGAGAGAGAGAGAGAGAGATTATTCTATTGCTCCGCAGTGGATGCGGCCCGGCTGCTGCTGCTGTCACGCCCCTTGTTCGTTATTATTGTACCTACACTGGAAACCAAAAAAGGGGAAACAATTCTGAATTTTGTTGTACGAAACGTCGTTTTTGTGAATTATTTGTTTATCTTTTTGCAATTATTAATGTAATCTTTGCTGAATTTAATATTATTGTCTTTGTGTGATTTTCTTTTTAATTTTTGTAAACTTCGTTTATTCCCCCCGATATTTCTGATTTTTTTCTGCATTCCTCTGAATAACTTTTCTGAATGACGACGTGTTCAATAATTTCAGAGTTGTCTCCCCGTCCCCCTCACTGGAATCTCATACGCCCAACGTGTGCCGATCTCAACTCATCTGCGATCAAACACTTGCGAATGGGGATTATTCACTGACTGACTAACTGACGGGTGCGTGCGACACACACTCGCGCTATGCACAGGATGATGATGAGTCGCCAGCTCCGCTGCTGGAGTGCGCCTGCGCGCGACGCGCGTCCGGAAGCGAGCGTAGTGACGCAAGGGGTAGTGGCGCCGGCCGGGGTGGGCGCCGGGGCCGGGGCGCCACTGTTTGCGAAGCAGCGCCGTGCGCTAAAATCATTTGGCCGGAACAACGTTCGCTGGCTGACGGCATCTTCCCGGCCCCCGCCCGCACACCCCTCCCGGGAACACCCAGTATTCCTGCTCCCCGCACCATCTCCCCCCACCCCCAAATCTCTCTCTCTCTCTCTCTCTCTCTCTCTCTCTCTCTCTCTCTCTCTCTCTCTCTCTCTCTCTCTCTCTCTCTCTCTCTCTCTCTTTCTCACTCTCTCTCCCTCCCTCCCTCTCTCTCCCTCTCTCTCTCCCTCTCCCTCTCTCTCCCTCCCCCTCGTTCGCTCTCCTGCTCTCGCTCCACAACAGCCCCACCCTACATACTTCATCCCCACACTTCCCCATACCTTTTCCACCGTTCCGAGGTCCTGTTTTTATTTACTTATTTTGTTTTCCCGTTTTTCTGCTCTTTTAAATCGCTTTTGTACCTTTCCTTTTTGAGACAGCCACTGCCTTACCGTTCCCTGCCTGAGGTGAGGCTGAGCAGGCTGAGGCTAACCCCCTCCTGCCTGCACCGCCCTGCCAGCCTGCCAAGCGTTGCTTATCGTCGGACCCTTCTGTCGCGCGCCTAACGTGTCTGCCTGCGTACGTGTGCGTGTGTGTATACACATGCGCTGCTTTCCTTCTTAATTGTGCAGGGCGTAATTTATTCGAGATGCCGTAAGCAACTCTCTCTCTCTCTCTCTCTCTCTCTCTCTCTCTCTCTCTCTCTCTCTCTCTCTCTCTCTCTCTCTCTCTCTCTCTCTCTCTCTCTCTCTCTCTCTCACACACACACACACACACACACACACACACACACTCACACTTACACACAAGCGCGAGCTCGGTTGTGTCGGACCCCCTTATGATCCAGTGTGAACCAGCTGAGTTACGAAGCCGCGCGCGCCCGGCGCACGGCGGCCCAGTATTTAGGCAGAGGTTCGGGGGGGGGGAGGGAGTTAGATGGTGGGGGGTGGCTGGCGGGTGAGTGGTGGTGGGCGGTCGGGAAAGAGGCGGGGGCGGGGGGAGGAGAAAGGTTTGGAGGATGGCCGCCCCCGCCTCTCCCTTACATCCGCTGAAGGGTGCGCGGGGGGCCGCAGGGGTGGGCGGGGGAGGGGGGAGGGCGAAGGGGGGGTTGGAAGCGCTGAGTGGGGTAGAGTGAAGATAATGAAAGTCCGCTTGGAGTCAAGTTGGAGTTAGACAGCGGGCACGTTCCGCAGCAAGACGTGAAAAGGTACTGTTGGAAGTTGCCCGCGCGAGAGAAAAAGAAGAGGCGGTGGCTGCTGAGGTCCGGCACGGGTGGGCACGGCAGGGCAGGGCGGGCGGGGTCAATTGGTACTCGCACTTTTTCTCTGACCTCTCCTCCTCAGCTCTGCCGCCGCCGCGCCTCCCTCCCTCCCACTCTCTCTCTCTCTCTCCCTCCCTCTTCCTCTCTACAGAGCCTCCTTCCTCCCTTAGACGCCTCCTCCCCTTACACACCGCCCCCTATGTCAAAAGTTTTTAAAAAGTGGCCGCAATGAATTTTCACTTATGTTACATCTGTGCGGTGCGTGGCGGGGCGGGGCGGGGAACGGCGGGTGCGCCCCCTGCTAGTTCGCCTGCACCGCGACCCCCTTGTAGTCCCCTCCATATCCTCCGCACTCCCGCCCCTAGCCTCGCTGCTACACCTCCGCCCCCCCCCCCCACTCCGGCTCTACTCCGCCCCCCTGGGGTGCTCCAAACCTCCGACCCGCACTTCATCTTCTCCTGAGTGCAATAACAAATCTACAATTCGAATCCGCCCCCGCCGCCGCCGCTGCTACTGCCTCCCGCCCCACCTCGCCCCGCCCCACCCCGCCCCACCACACCCCACCCCACCCCACCCCACCCCCAACCAACACACAACATAGTGGCAACGAATAATCAAACAAGCGGTGGGTCTACAAGGCCACCGGGAGCGGCAGCCTGGCAGCCTGGCCGCAGCTACGCATCGCTCTTGTTGTTGTTTTTCTCTCGCCGGGGTGTTAATTGCGCTCTCTCCGTCTCTCTTGCGACGGATAGCGCAGCACGGCCGTGCCATGTTTCTGTTTCCCTCCCACTGCCTTCTCTGTTTCTCTCTCTCACTCCCCGACCTCTCGCGCCACGCTGTCTTTCTTCCACCCGTTTCATCCAGAGACCGGCATCCGTTCCCGAACGGGTCCCGTCTCGTGCGCGCACCGTGCGCAGTCTGTGTGTGAGAGAGACAGAGCGAGAGACCCGAGGTACTAGACGTGGATGAGCCGAACCTTGCCGAATGCACCCGAGCAAACGGGACCCGTCTCAAGCGCCGAATCTCGCCCAGCGGTCACCTGAGGGCGTGGCAGAGCGTAGTGCGCCACACATCGCCACGCCTAGCTAGCAGACGAGACTGGACGGGACCCGTTGACACGCTCGGGTCCCGGCGAGCAAGAGCGGGTGGGACGGACAGCCAGCGGGTGGGAAGCAGCGAGATGGGAGGCTCGCCGAACGGGAAGCAAGCGGGCAGTATTCGGGAGCGGATGCCGGTCTCTGGTTTCATCCATCTCATGCTAGGGCTAGGCGCGGGGCGGGGGCGGGGGCGGGGGCGGGGGCGGGGGCGGGGGCGGGGCTCCCCTTGCCCCACTCTGGCTGCCGGAGTGGTTATTGAAACGGCTTTGGCGGGAAGGCAGTGGGGTGGGGCGGGCCCTGGAAGCGGGGAGGCTTAGCAGACGAGGACCAAATCGGGCGGGAAGTCGCCGTCGGTGTTCGAGGACTTGCAGAGTGCAGTGATGTTGTGCAATGGCTATGAGCACGGGGTGGGGGCACAGTCGCAGTGCTTACTGAGAGAGAGAGAGAGAGAGAGAGAGAGAGAGAGAGAGAGAGAGAGAGAGAGAGAGAGAGAGAGAGAGAGAGAGAGAGAGAGACTTTTCTTTTTAGCAGATGAGACATCACATTCTAGCTAGCCTAAATTTAAATGATTTTAGTTTTTACTATACAGGTTACACATGGTTCATTCGAAAATTTCTGTACAATCAGCCGAAAAAAGAGTCCTTCTAATATTTTGAGCAGGTATGCGTTTCCTGTCATACAAAGAGACTGAGAAAAAGAACAAAAAAACATATATACACTCGAGCTCATGCACACATTGACAGGTACTGTTGAATATTTCAAGTAATCACGAGCCCTTAAATGTACCCTGAAAGCTACAGAAATTTATGTTAACTGCAAATTAAAGTCAAACCCCATTCTTTCATCCGTGCGTACACTCGATAAAAACTCCCGACAGGCTGCTGTGAGAAAAATAACAGAGCGCTATAGGGTGGCCCGTTAAATAATAATTCATCACGCTCCGTGCGAACCCGATCCTCGTCCCTACGGCGGTGGGGTGTCCCCCCAGCAGTATATATTGGGACCTAATATCTCGTTAGTTAGTTGAGCGGCCCCCGGGCATGGCCGGGCCCCGGCTCGCTCGCGCGCTTCTCCGCCTCGCCTGACCGCTCGGTCCGCTGCTCCGCGCGCTGGACGTCCGGCCCCGTAGGGGATGGGGGGAGGGATCTCTCCGGGGAGGGGGTGACGGAGTGGCCTCGTGCGTGACAACGCCTAGGTGGCGGAGGCGTGCGGCCGGAGCACTGCGCCGCGCCATCTCCTCCAAGGTGGTACTCAACCCCCCTCCCCCGCCCCTCCCACTCACAGGGGGGCCACCCGGGGCCACCACTGCCACAAATGAACATTTACGGCGACACACGTCTCCATTACAAGGACGGGGGGCGTGGGGCACATTCAAATAAGGAGGAGGTGGGCTTGGAAGAGGGAGAGGAGGAGGAGGAGGAGGAGGAGGGAGAGAGGGAGGAGGAGGGGAGGGGGGGGGGAAGGCTTGAGAGGTGAAAGGGGGAAGGGCGGTTTGGTTCTCGAACAGGTACACCGCGAAAAAAGTAACACGACCGCGCCACGCGCCCGCAGGGAGGGAGAGGGGAAAATGCTCGCGGCCCGTGGTCACGTGCACATCGACCGTAATGAATATATTGGCGCGTTTTGGAGGGGGGAAGGCTCTGGCGGCCGGCCAGAGGGTAGGGGGAGGGGGGGGTTCCCTTCAGGCGTTGCCTCGGGGTGAGAAGGAGAGCCCAAGAGAGTGTGTGTGTGTGAGAGAGAAAAAGAGAGTCAAGCAGGGTATTGAATGCGTTGCGAATTCACTACCCTTATATGAAGTCGCTTTTCGTTCCTCTTCCTTTCTTTCATTGTCTTTCTGCTCTTCTCCCCCTCTTTCTCTCTCTCTCTCCTTGGCTCATCCTGCCGCGCCGCGGAAGGCTCATCTCGCTAGCTGGCCAAACTTTTTTTTTCGCTCTCCAGCAAGGACGACGGCGACGTCGTAGGTTTGATGCCTGGCGCAGGCAAGGGCTCTCTCTCTCTCTCTCTCTCTCTCTCTCTCTCTCTCTCTCTCTCTCTCTCTCTCTCTCTCTCTCTCTCTCTCTCTCTCTCTCTCTCTCTCTCTCCCCCTCTCTCTGTCCGGAACTATACCGCCGGCGCTATCAAAACTTTGGGTCCGGCAGCTCCACACTGTCCCGCTCCCCGCACCAGGCGACGTCCAATTAAAATCAAATTAAACTTTTCGAAACAGATTGGAACTAATTTGGTTGAACCGCGGCGACGCGCGCGCGCACCAGACTTTGCCTTCTTAACCCGCTAAAATGGAGTCGGGAATGCAGAAGACGGGGGACGAGGGAAAAAGAGAGAGAAAGTAAGAAAAGAAGGGGATGGGAGGGCTGAATGCGAGCACTCGTACAGTGCCGCTCTCGCTCGCGCCCGTGAGGATTTTGACATAATCGTTGAACGCACGCCCAACATAAAGCGGTGCCCTTCGGGCTTCCGCCTGCCCGCTGTCGTTGTGTTGCCGCGCTCTTTCCTGTTTTGTATCACGCCACGCGGCCCACCGATGGCATGTGCGACGTGCGTTGTTTGTTGTGTTTGACTTCCCCAAAGCTTGTTATGTATTCTGCCTATCTGCAGATGGGAACGCGTTAAGCTGTGTTTCTGGCAACTGGTCAACTTTTCCATCCTCGGAATTCGTTACAGTATGAAACTCCAACTTTGTTCCCCATCGTGTGTGTGTATTTTGTTTCTTTTTAAACCTTTCAGTCTCGTATGAACTCACGTTTGATTATTGATATCTGCGTTTTTCGTCACTCCATGGACCCGAATTTTAGATTCAATTCACTCACTCACTCACTCACTCACTCACTCACTCACTCACTCACTCACTCACTCACTCACTCACTCACTCGCTCGCTCGCTCACTCGCTCGCTCGCTCTCCTCTCGCTTTCCCTATCTTTCCGTCGCTCACCCTGGGAATGCCGATGACAAGACTTATTTCGACTGTGATTGCCAATTTCGACGAGGCGCAATCGGAGAGCAACGAGCCATGGCAACAGAGCGCAAGAGTTTAGGGGCGCGCTGTAGAGAGGAGAGTGAGAGAGAGGGGCCGGAGGGTGAAGAGGGGGATTCACCAGCCAACTCTCTTTCTCTCTCTCTCTCTCTCTCGTTGTTCTCTCCTCCAGAAGCTAACGGGTACCTCTCTCTCTCTCGCACTCGTGGTCCGCGTCCCGCACAGCCTTGAACTTGGGGTGCGCTGCGCTGCCGCGCTCTCGGCGGAGCGTGTAGTGGAGCAGGGACAGCCCAGTGAGCCACTCGCTGCGCCCCGTTCAAAGAGGGGCGCAACTTGACGCAAACTGCAGAGTGCCAACCTCGCCGGTGCAGTGCACGCGCCGCCTTCTTCATCTGAGAAATGCAAGTTTCTTGTCTCATGCCGAGTATTATTTCGTGGAGACTGCAACACTGTGGAGTTTTGCGTCCGAGTGGCGGCGGCGGCGGCAGCCAGCAGGTAACTTTAAAACAAAACGAAGAGGCGACCAAGATGCTCAGGGCGGGAAGCCTTTGTCATCTCTGCTTTCAAATTAATACTCTCGGTTTGACTTTCTACCTTACTGTCTCCCTCTTGAAATGAGCGCTCGCCGCGTCTCGCTCCCGTCCCGCCTACTGCCACCACGGCTCTTCCGCTTTGCGGTGCAGAGCAGTCACTGCCACTCACTGTTGAAAATATTTTTGTTGAGGTATCACTTGGGTATCACGCACGGTGGTACTGACGGCGAATGACTCTGACAGCATCCTACGTCAGGTACCGGTACGGGTGCCGCTGCCCATGCGCCCCTTGCTTGCTCGCAAAAAAAAAAAAAATTGCGTCTGAGCAAAAGGCAATTTGCAGGTGTACTAATACTGTATAGACGCAGCTAAATTTTTAAGCAACCGAAATTCTTTTCTAGCCACCCTGCAATTTATTTTTCCGCTGTATTTAGCTGTATTTTCTCTATTTTTCACAAAATTTTTCGCATCTAATTCCAGCTAAGCGATTTTTTTTTTCACTTATGCTCCTGCTCAAGTTCAAGTTCAAGGATCGCCATCTTCACAGTTATTCAAGAAATGTGCCATCACATTCTTTCCTTTGTGAATCACGTCACGTTCGTTTTAAAATTGTGTCACATTCGTTTTGACCACGAAAATCGGTACAATCTGGCACTATTGCGCCTGCGAATGTGACGCGATTTACACCCCAACAATCGTGACGTCACATCCCTCGAGTAACAGCGTTTCACTTCTCATTGCAGTATTATGAAGAAGTGGAAACTACTAAAAAGTTAGGCCTACAGAAAAGCTTTCTCCCCACCACCTCGGATGGTAATTCCCCGTGACGAATAACGCCCCCCCCCCCCCCCCCCCCCCCCTCCCGCTCTTTGCCGCGCGCCCCCGCCCTGGACCATTCCAGGCAAATTACGCGCGCGCGACCTCTGATTGCCGGGCGAGCCAGAGCGAGTGGCAATAAGGTTTCGGCTCGAAAGCTCTGGAAGACAGCTGGAATAACGGCTCGAGCTCCTTCTAGCGACCGGCGGGGTGGGGCGGGGCGGTGGGCCGGGCGGGGTGAGCGGGGAGGGGAGGGGCGGGGCGGGGTGGGGCGGGGCGGCTATGGAGAGAGGGGCTGACAGCAGCGACTGGAGTAGAGCATAGTGGGGAAGCGGATGGGCACCGGAAGATGAAAGGCGCCACGCACTTAAAGGAGCACCCTTCTCTCTCTCTCTCTCCCTCTCTCGCTCGCTCTCTTGCCGGCACCGGCCATGCCCTTCTCTTTTGCTCTCTCCTCGCTTACCCTTCCTTTCCTCTCACTCCCCCGCTCTCTCTCTCTCTCTCTCTCTCTCTCTCTCTCTCTCTCTCTCTCTCTCTCGCTCCCCTGGACGCGGCACACCCCGCCCCTGCCAGCGTCTTATTTAGAGCCTTTTGTAGCGGAGAAGAGTTCCAACTGGAGTCCGGGAGAGGGGTGGCCCGGCCCGGCCAGGCCCCTTGCCTTTCCCTGGACTGCGCCCTACCCCGCCCTGCCCCGCCCGCCGGCTGGAGGAAGGGGATCCGAGACGCAAATAAATCTGAGGTGAACGCGCGAGTGTTCTCCGGAAAGGCACAGGGGCGTGGCCCGACCCGAGATGCGCGCCGCCCGAAATTCCACACGCACTCACACACACACACACACACACACACACACACACACACACACTCACTCACATTTGCGATCAGGCCGAGCCCTGCACTCGCACACACGTCCTGGGCGCGCTTGGGTGCGTCCGCAAACATACCTGCAGCTGTTGGCCCCGGCCAACAAAAGAGAGAAATACCTACCCAGTAGCGGTCGGGCAGCAGGAGGGAATCTAGCCCGGCCCTACAGCAGCACCCCGGTACCTCGCGCTCTACCGGAGCAGCGCACTCCCTCGAAAAGTCTTGTGCAGTGGTATTTTAACCTGCTAATAGAGCACAGCACATCTTAAAATAACCCTTATGAGTTTCCCTGTTTCACGGCCGCTAGATGGCGCTGAATCTATGATGTTTTTTCCCCTTCCCTCCCAAACGGCCCCGGGTGAGCGTGGTCTGGTGGAGGTAGGTGCGGCGCGGAAGTCTGGAGGGCCATGCCTGGCCATGCCGAGCCGGCTATGCGGGGTTTACGGACCGTGCCGTCGGGCCGGCGCGCCGGGGCGGGGCGGGGCGGGGCGGGGCGGGGCGGGGCGGGGCGGGGCGGGGCGGGGCGGGGCGGGGCGGGGCGGGGCGGGGCGGGGCGGGCAGGCCTGCTCGATTATGGCCGACTTGGCCTTTCCGTGACTCCATTTGGTCGCCATGGTTCGGAAGTGAAGTGAAGTAGCCGCCCTACCGGAGCCGGCCCGGCGGGCCCCGGCCCCACTGTGCTGCGCAACGGTGGTCCAGCAACCGAGTTATTCCGAAGAGCGCCTTCCTAGCCTCATCGAGAGAGAGAGAGAGAGAGAGAGAGAGAGAGAGAGAGAGAGAGAGAGAGAGAGAGAGAGAGAGAGAGAGAGAAAGAAAAAAGAGCGCTCTTCGGAATAAGTCGGCGGGGATGCAGCCCCCATGATGCTGCCGGTGGTCCAGCAGGGATGCTGCGTTCCGGTCCAGGCCGGTAGCGGCACCTTGCTGCCGCGGGATGAGATGGGATGGCATCTCGCGAGTGTTAAGATTAACTCTTCCCGGACGGCGATTATGAAAATGAACGGCACTGCGCATTGGCGAGATAACAGCTCCAGCAGCGTAGCGGTGAAGGGGGTGTGAGAGAGAGAAGACCGTGCGGGAGAGAGCAAAGGGAGAGAAAGAGAGAGAGACAGCGGTGGCGGTGGAGAGAGGGTGCTCACGCTCTCCTCTCTCTCGGCCCGCCCCTCCTGGCAGGGATGAGGAATGCCCCCTATTTCCGAACACCCGAGCCAAGAGGGGCGCTCATTTCGTGCCGGCCCGGTCACAGTGTTAACCCTACTGTATTAGGTTGCGGAGCACACAGAATGAGGGCGGGGCGGGGCGGGCGGGGCGCGCGTGTTGTTTGCGGGGAGCCGGGTCTGAGAGGGGAAGGGATTGAGCTGGCCGGCCAAGTCGAGAAGAAATCAAGAGTGTAGCGATGCTGCTCCGGCCCGGACCGCATTGGTATGCCGCGTACAAACACAGGGAAGCTCTTTGGCGCCAGGGAGACGAGACTCGCTGGCTCGAGAGGTGGGGGGGGGGGGGAGCCAGGCCCGGAGCACAGAGCCACCGCGTCTGCCCCGCCCCGCCCTGGCCCGGCCTTGACAAAGCACCCGGTTGTCTCCGCTGGTTTTGAGAGGGTAGCCCACCGCACCGTAGAGAGGTTGCCGCGGGCCCCGTGGGGTACAAGGGTAAGTTGTTGGGGGAGGGGGGGGGGAAGACGCCCTGCGCCAAGTGCAGTTGGCCTTGAACTGCGTGCTTCTCCTCCCCGCGCGTCGCCTCAGGTGCCAGTGACGGGCTTACACCGCGTAAGCTGCTGCGGTATCACTGTTGCGAGCTATCGTGGGTCAGGGTTTATCAACATAACTTCCAGTGACGATAAAACCGTAAGCTGACGGCGAAATTGCACTGAGAGTGAAAAATCACCTTAAGCTTTTAGTAGTGAAGTGTGTATTGTATCGCACACTTTTTATGGGCACACTCCTTTCTCGCGTAAATTTTTCAAATTTCTCACCTCAAAAGAAGGCACGATGCAAAGTCGGAGAGTCACACACCTGTAAGAGAGCTACTTTTCTCGCACACTTGCGTTCGGAGGGCACACACGAGCACTGTGAAAAATATTCGTAAATGTTGCGGGAAAATTTTTCCATGATAAGTGTCGTAAAGTTATTCAAACTTCCAGTTGTATTTGTTACGATATTTCTTTGACACCCACTGTCGACTTAGTTTTCTTTGACAAGTAAGAATATGCTGTGGCGGCGTTTGTAAATTTACAATTCCGCGTCGAAGTCACAAAAAATACGATAAACGTCGTGATTTAACGATTTTTTTTCCCGCATTGAGCCAGCGAGGGGTGATGTGGTGATTACACGTTCCCTTGACCTTGCTTTCTCCTCGCGAGCGCGCGCGCGCGCGCGTGTGTGTGTGTGTGTGTGTGTGTGTGTGTGTGTGCGTCGTCATACATGCCGATGACCCGCAATGAGATTACAGCCGTAGTGAGTAATCGACCTTGACCTACATTACGGACCCGCCGCCGCCGCTGCTGGTGGTGCTGCTCGTGAATATGGTCATCGGCGGCCCATTTCTGTAATTAATTGCTAGCCGGGGCGGTGGAGGGGGAGGGGGCGTGGCGGGGCGGGGCGGCGCGAGGCTCGCGTACCGCAGCAGCGCGGCAGGACAGGCCTCTGGTGGCTGCCACCCCTCTCCCCCCGCGCACTGCTGGCGGGAGGGGGGGGGGAGTGGGGGCTTGATTTACGCGACCACTGGCCCGCTTTCACTCTGGCGAATCTGTCAGGCCGATCAACCATGTCCGATGGATGTCACCTCTAAAACTCTCATCCTGCCCGCTGCTCGCCGGCCGCGGCTGACCCCCCCCCCTATCCTCTTCTTCCCCTCCCGCATCCGCAGGCAGCCGAGGGTAAACAACTCTGAATTTTGGCGTGCACATTGTGTGAATTTTTGTGATTTTTTTTTAAATAAGTGAACTTTTGCTTGAATGTCACCTAAATTTTTGTGAATTTTCCTGAATTTTCCCGAATTTTTCTGAACTACGACGTGTACAAAAATTTCCGAGTTGTTTCCCCCTCGGGCCATGCCGGGTGTCGGACGGACACAAGGAAATGCTTTCAGCGCTCGCGCGCCCGCCTCCCGTCCCAGCCGGCGAGCCTCAGGCCGCCTCAGGCGAGCCCCCTGCCGGAGCCTGGGGGGGCTCAACCCGCTGGCCATCCTCCAGACTCGGTCGCCGGCCGCCTAGCGCGTCCCTGCCGCCCCCGCCTTCAGCTGCTGCCCCGGTGCGCGGATGGCCGCCCCCACCGTATCGACCGGTCCAGACAAACCTCTCCTCCGTCTCTCTCTCTCTCTCTCTCTCTCTCCCTCTCACTCTAGCCGCCTCTCCCTGCGCTGTCCTTCCCTCTCTTCCTCCCTCGCGTCCTCCCCGGCAGCCACACACTAGTGCGGGGAGGGGCCGGCTCCGCTGGGCTGCGGGGAGGATGAGTGACATCTGCGATAGCAGCCGTCACTGCCCGGCCTACCCTGCAGTCCTGCCCGGAGAGAGTTATGCCCCCGCTGCTTAATTAAATTATGGCCCACGACACTCGTCGAGCCTCGGCCAAGAGATAAGCGTTTTTATTGTAATGGCGCGGGCCGGGTCCGGCAGTGGTGGCCAAGAGTCTGTGCATGGCGGTGATAGTGGTGGCACCACGCCACTCGTGTTTTAAAAAAAAAGAAGAAGAAGATGTAATTATTCACGGAGTTGTTTCAGTTGCAACAACCGTTTTTATTTTAATAACTGTTCGTTCGCCAGCTTTCGTGCGGTTTTGTTGGGAAACAAAAAAAAATTTAGGGCTCAGCAAAAGTCTTCTTCTGCTTGCTCGTGTTAGGGCGTCATGCACTACTTAATCTTCTTCGTTGTTGCATAACGCGAGGTGGGAGGGGGGGGGGGACTTTTCGTATGACATGGGTTTTCAGGCGAATAATATGAGATGAAGAACTTTGTACTTTGAAGTTGTGAACAACCCGTGACTTTCTGACGGCGGCCCGGCTGGGCGGGTCCGCTGCTCCCGCCTGCGCGCATCAGCACGTTCCTCTGGGGGTGGTTTTTCTGGCGTGAATACCTGGCGGGGCGGGGTGTGGCAGGCCACGGGGACGGGGAGGGTGGAGAGGGGGGGGAGGAATCACGGTTAAAATCATTGTACGGCCGCCAAAAACCAAAAACAATTTTTTAAAAAATCAAGTCAAAATCAGGAAAAAATAATCCGAAAACAAAAACTGAAATCAAACGAAAAAAGTCAGAAATAATCAGAACGAAATGTCAAAATTTATCAAAAAGTGATGGACATTTTTATTATTCTCTGAAAAAAATCAAAAGAAGAATCATTACATATCAAGAGTAAAAAAAAAAAAAAAAATTGCACATTTTGTATGAGTGACCCTATCCCCTGCCCCTCGGTTTTGGGGCTGGTGGGTGTAGGAGAGTACACTGGAAACCCAAGTGTGTGAATGTCGCACACTTGTAGGTGTGCGAGGATTCATTCGTACACTTGGCCACTTAAACGTGTGAATTTTCCTAGGATATTCACACGTTTGAGTGGCCAAGTGTACGAATGAATCGTCGCACACCTACAAGTGTGCGACATTCGTACACTTGGATTTCCAGAGTATCTCCGAAGGACTTAGACCGCTAAACGCGTCGTCGTGCACGCGGCGTACGCGGCGTGAGCGCGCCGCCCCGGCGCCATATCCAACCCCTCTGGAACAAAAGCGGCCCTGTGTGAAACACCACGTGTAAGATAAGGAACCTGCTGTCGCTCGCCGCCCCGCCCCGGCTCGGCTCGGCCCGACCCGACTCGACCCGAATCAGCTGAGCCTGCTGCTCGGCTCGTCAAAGCCGCCTGCTCCTCCTGCTTGCTCTCCTCGCCTCCCGGGCCCCGGGGGGGCGACTGCGGCGTCCCCAATGAGATAACAGTACCTAGGTCGGGCCCAAGCTTCTGCTGCTGCCGCTGTGTGCCACCCCCCGGGGGGAGGGAGAGAGAGAGAGAGGGGGGAGAGAGAGAGAGAGAGAGAGAGAGAGAGAGAGAGAGAGAGAGAGAGAGAGAGAGAGAGAGAGAGAGAGAGAGGGGGGGGGAGGTAGAGAAGACGCAGAGGGAGAGACAAAGAGAGACAGCGAGTTGTAATTCATGGATGAAAGTGTGCTCCGGCAGCTGCCACCTCATTCACTTTCACTTCCACAGTTATTGCGGAGCGGCACATGGCGGTTGGCGAGGGTGGATCGAGGCGGGGGGGGGGGGGGCAGGGGAGGGGGGCGGTTTGCTGGTTGCTGGCGGAGGATGAGCTGCTGCTACTGCTGCCGCTGCCGCTGAGGGAGCAGGGACCCCATCCTCACCGCGCCGCTCATGCTATACGATACGACGCGCCGCGCTAGAAATGGGTTTCATCGTTTGGCCCGCGTTGGCGTTGCGGGTGAGAATTTCAATCCACTCAATGCGACTGTCGCTGCTGCTGCTGCTGCTGCGTGCCGCAGTGTCGGCTGGTCGGCGCGGGGCGGCGCGGGGCGGCGCGGGGCGGCGCGGGGCGCAGTGTTTGACATGGTAATGCATTGTGCCGCGCCCCGGGTGGGCGGACCTCCCTGCGCTCTCACAGCTCCAGCCGACCCTAATCCCAGCGCAGCGGGGCGAGGAGGAGGTTGGGGCTCGCGGGGAAGCCGCGAGCCTACAGGGCTACTGCTCGTCTGAAAACGTTCTGATAGTTATTTTTGCTATTTTACTTGCTCCGTAACTATAAGCACGAAAGCATCTCATAACGTTGAGTTGATCGCTAATATGTTCCACGAGATAACTGATAATGCGTAGCATGACGCCAGATTGTACAATTAAGTTTTACACTATCGGTATTATGGATACAAATATGGGTTATTGCGTTTCGTGTGCGTGATATCTTTTATCTCGTGTCGACCAGTCAAAATCCTGACGGAAGTGGGAGGGACTTTTAGCGTGCAGTTCTTGCTCGCAACTTTACCCTTCTCGAGAACAACGAGTTGACGAGTTCGGAACCGGCGTTATGCTTTGAGTAAACCAAAATCCAATAACTTACGACTTTGTTCCGACTCGCACGCGAGCGGCATGACTATACTACACCTTGCCCGCGACCATGACCGCCGCTCTACTCTCTCGTTAGGGAGGGGTGCTCTCTCTCTCTCTCTCTCTCTCTCTCTCTCACTCTCTCTCTCTCACTCTCTCTCTCTCACTCACTCTCTCTCTCTCTCTCTCTCTCTCTCTCTCTCTCTCTCTCTCTCGCACCTCGTCTTCCTCAGCCTATCCCTTACACACAGGCGCGCGTCGCGTAAGCCTGCTCGCGACACAGGCCCCAGTCTCGCCCCAGTCTGTCCCTCTCGAAATCCCTACGCCGAGCCGGGCCTGGCCGTGCGGTGGCGGGGCGGGGCGGGGCGAGGTGGGGCGAGGTGGGGTCAGCCTCAGCCCACCGCAAGCCCCTTTTCATCCCCCAGCCACCCAAAGCGAGCAGCCGGGGCGGGGCAGGACAGGGGCGGGCCGGCCAGCCCGCCAGGGGCTGCTACACCCCGGTCACGTCTCTGGCGTCTTCTGACCATCCCGGCTGGAACGCAGGGAAACGGAGGGGGAGGAGGTGCGGGGCGGGAGTGGAGGGTGGGAATCAGAAGGTGAGAGGGAGAGGGAGAGAATGAGAGAGAGAGAGAGAGAGAGAGAGAGAGAGAGAGAGAGAGAGAGAGAGAGAGAGGGAGAGAGAGTGAGGGAGGGAGGGAGCGCGCAAGGGGAAAGGGTGATGTAGTGCCTCCAAACCTGACCCTTTCTCTGCCACCTCTCTTCACACGACCACGCGGCGCCCCACCACGCCCCACCACGCCCCACCACGCCCCACCACGCCCCACCACGCCCCACCACGCCCCACCACGCCCCGCCCCGCCCCACCCCGCGGGCTGGCGGTGCGGTGCCGCCCTTTAGTCGACTGACCAAGAAACCTCAGTCCTCCATTTGCTGACGCCGGGGGGCATGGAGTAACGGGAAAGGGGGGGACGAGGGGCTGGCAGGGACGCAAGGAAGGGGGGGGGGACGCCTTTAGGTTTTATTTGTATGATGAAAAACCCCAGGGACAGAAAGAGGGAGGTGTGCACTACGCCACTGAGAGAGGGCGAGTCCCAGGTGGAGTCGTCCACCGGTCACGCCCGGCTCATGGGTGACTGAGGACTATACGAGAAGGAGACAGAAAATAACGACGGAGAAAAATAAAATACTCGCTGCACCACTACTGTGCGGTGTCGTCGGTTGTCGCGCTAAAAGGAGGGAAAACCCGCGCGGCGAGCAGCCGACCGCACGGGCCGTGCCGTGAGGAGGATGCCGTGAGGGGAGGGGTGGGGGATTTTAGTGACGTGGAAATAAAGGAAATAAGTAACGCGTTTGGACCATAATCCCCGCCCCGTCCGCGGTCTGCTCAGCAGCCGGCGCTAATCATCGTTATATATATATAGAAGACCGTCCGCTCTCCCACCTTTACCCCTCCCCCTCTCCCCCCGCGCGCGTCCTTGTGGTTCCGGTCATCGCAACGCCCCTGCTCCACGAGGGTTGACACCCACCGCGCGGCCAATCCAGCTTTTATTCTCCATGAAATTGATCGCTCCCGGCCAGTTAGCCGCTTGGACTGGCTTTTTCCCCTCCCCCGTCACGGCCCATCGCCACGCCACGCCACGCCACGCCACGCCACGCCACGTCGCCCTCGTTCTTCTTCGCTACATGCACTGTCAAAACACAAGGAAGTGTGCAACTCCCTGGTTATCATGTGTAAATGCCAGTGCTCAGCAACTCAACACCTGTGCCAATGCAACTCTTAACTTTGTTTGAGCAAGAATCCTCTTTATTGGGGTGAGATTTCGAAATTCTTTCTGAAATAGATAGACTGAAAAAAATCATACTCTCCAGAAAGTAATAAAATTGCACTCAAAATTCTCACTTGTATTTGAGGGAGAATTATGGCTCGCAGTTTTTCAGAGTATACTCGAATTTTTCGTGTTGCAACATGGCTGCCCCCCTGTCAAGGACGTGACAAGGATGATTATGATCCTCGGAATCAGACGGCAATAAGTCAGTGACACAGAGAATGCGCAGCGCAGAGCGCAGCGTGGTGCCCCGCCCCGCCCGGTGTGGAGCGCCCGCGGAGCGCGGGGTAGGCAGACCCGCCGGGCACTCGCGCGCACGCGTTGCCTACGTCCCGGGCGCCCCTGCCGACTCGATCCGAGGAGCGCTCTCCTCGCTCTGTCTCTCTCGCACCTCCTCGATGAAGCCCATGGGTGCGAGAGGGACGGGGAGAGGTTAGCGCTCTGTGGAGTAAGTCGGCTGCCGAGCTAGGCCTGGCCGCTCCAGGAGGGCCGCTCGCTCGCGCTCTGCTCGTGCGTGGGTCTCTCTCTCTCTCTCTCTCTCTCTCTCTCTCTCTCTCTCTCTCTCTCTCTCTCTCTCTCTCTCTCTCTCCCCCTCTCGCTATCTCTCTCTCTTCCCCTCCCCGCTGCGTCGCTTCGCTTTCTTCATTACTTATATTTTCTTTTACCCCGGCCGGCCTTTCCCTTTTTTTTCTTCCTGCTCCGGCTGCTCGCGACGTCCCCGCGCGCCGCCGCGGTGCCGTGGTGGAAGGCCCAGGAGGAGAAAGAAAGAGAAGGATAGGAGGCGCGGAGAAGGAAGGACTCCATCCTGGCGGAACTTCCTTTTCATCCGCAGGCCTTTATTTGTGCCAGTGCAGCTTTGATCGGGTTTCGCGGACCGTGGCGCCGCGTAGCAATGGGGCGGGTCGAGCCTACCGCGGCCCCCGCTGCCCCCCCCCCCCCCCGAGGGGCCCCCACGCGGCTCCAGGCACCCCAGGCACCCCAGGTCAGCGCCAAACACCACGGCCTGTTACACTTTTATGAAGGAAGTTGCTTACTTGGTAATAGGGGAGCCACTTTCTCTCTCTTTCTCTCTCTCTCCGTCTCACACGCCCTCTCCTTCACATCTGCTCTCTCACTCTGTCCATCTTTCCATACAACCTTTTGTGAGTCGCCCCGCTTTGTAGCTTCTTCCCTTTCACTCATCCGGTATTTTTTTCATTCTGTGGAGCTAAAGCCGCGCTTTTCTTATCCAGTAGCTTTCTTTTCTATCTTTTTTTTTTCTCTTCTCTCTACCTCGAAAGAGAAGCAGAAGCAGCACCGATTTACTTACCGCGGGATTGATGGCTTCGGCATTATGTTGGGGTTAGAAGGGGGCCAGGCGAGGGGAGGGGCGCGGGGAGGGTGGATCGGCGGCAGTCCCTTTTTGTTTGTCTTATTTCTTATTGATCGCTCCATCATGCGAGCCTGACGTGCTGCAGATTAGCCCGGCCGCGGAGGAGGCCGTGGCGGGCGGGGCGGGGCGGGGCGGGGCGGGGCGGGGCGGGGCGGGGCGGGGGCGGGGCGGGGCGGGGCGGGGCGGGGCGGGGCGGGGCGGGGCGGGGCGGGGCGGGGCGGGGCCGGGCACGGCGTGACTTGGCGAGGCGCTGAGCACTGTGGCGCGGAAGCCAAAGGTACTGCAGCCCACATGTTGCACGGCCTCAGGCCCTTTTCCTTACGAGTCATTCTCGCCAGCCCCTCCCCCGCCCCGCCCCACACATACGCTGGCACATTCCATCAAGGCGCTGGCCGGCCTGGGCTGCGGACGACGGCCCTGCCTGGGTCCTTAGTGGCGGCTGCGGTGAGGGTTTAGACGCTGAAGTTTACGGCTTGCACGGGCGGGGTGGGGCGGGGCGGGGCGGAGCGCAGCAGGGGCGGCGAGTCTCCGCCGCGCCCATAGCCTTCCGCCTTGGAAAAGTTTTTGAAATGGTGAAGCGGGTGCGGGCGGGCGGGCGAGATGGGAGCAGGGTACCATTAGAGGTGACAGACGTCGCTGCTGTGTTTATACCCTCTTGCAAAAATTTTTGAAGTACTTCCTATTTCTTTCTTTCTACTTGCGATTCTAGTATTATATTTTGTTTTTAAAATGAAATTCGCGCCCTCCTGGTTTCATTTTATTTTTGATTTTTTAACGTACTTGTTGTGCTGTCATCTTTATCGTTTCGTCGTCTTCTTCCTCTAGCACTTGTAAAACGTTTCAAGTTGCCGTGACTGATTATACATCTTCCTAACAAAAGTGCGCCGCGGCCGATAAACGTAAACATATTTAAACTGCCATCATTCTCTTCATTATTCCCTCCCCATTTATTTTTTATTTTTTTGAATACTTTTTCTTTGAGTTTATACGACTGCTCTACCTGCTGCTGTGGGATGGGGCGGATGTAGGCCCTGCTCTGATAAAAATTTTAAACTTTGGTCGTATTCTCTGCGCGAGGCGCCGAAGGGGGTTTTGATCCCCGCGCTTCTTACGGCCGCCGGCCCCGCCCCGCCCCGCCCCGCCCCGCCGCGCCGCGCCGCGCACAACATAAATATCACCATAAACGGGGCGTATTTACGATCTTGCTAAACCTCCCCTCCCCTCCGCGCCCTCCTCCCCCCCCCCCTCACCCGCTGACTCTTCCCCCTGCCATACGACGCCCCGCGGCCAACAGACATAAACAGACATATCAGCGGGACGCAGACAAAACGCCTTACGACGCCGATAAGACCCGCAGACCCGCAGTCATATTCCAAAAGCCAAAAGTTTTGCCTTTTGGCCGCGCACCGCAGACCGGCGCGCGGCGGGGCGGCGTGGGGTCGGGTAGGGCGTGGTGGGGAGCCGGGTGGGGCGGGGCGGGGCGGGGCGGGGCAGGCCCTGTGCCATGAATCATAACTTGGTATATATACACGTTTGCTAATGGCGGGGCGTAAAGGAGTAAAGTCGTCGGGGAGGTGGAGGAGTAGGAAGAAGAGCAGTGCAGAGGGATCTGATTTAGCTCTGTTATTTACATCCGGGCTGACGGGCCAGAGGCAGAGGGCTCGGCGGGGCCGGGCAAGGCTGGTCTGGGCGAATGCTGCTTTTACATTCTGAAAGGAAAGGGTCATCGAAATCTCTATGCCCACGCCCGTGTGCAGTTTAAAGAGGTCTTACGCGGTGTTTGGGGGCATTTTAAAGTTACCTCTTGTTTCCATTTCCCTTGTTTCTCTCCCATTCTGCTGGTCGTTTACAAACCGCTTGTGTTCTATTGACAAAAATTTTCGACTCCGCATCCACCACGCGGCTCCATCCCCTTTTGTGGTCACACTGTTTCCCCCCTCCATCCGTTTGTCCTTCTCTTTTGATACCACCAATGCCCCTTTCTCTTCTGCACGGCACCGTCGCCCCGCCCCTCCCCACCACGCCCCGCCCCGCCCCGCCCCTCCCTGCCCCTCCCCTCCCCGCCCCGCCATCACTGAGGATTTCCCTTCGAAACGGCGGACCTAGAGCCGCGGAGTAGAAGGAGAGGAAGATGTTACGGACCAGAGAGGGAGAAGGAGAGCTGGCAAAAAAGTGCGAGGTAAAAGGCAGACCTTGATGGCAAGATTGGCAAGGTTGGCAGGCGGGCCGGAGGAGCGCTGTGCGGCGCGGGGCGGGGCGGGGCGGGGCGGGGCGGGGCGGGGCGGGGCCCTCTGTGGCGCGGGGTGTTGCGTTCGGGCGTTGTCTTGCGCCATCAATCTTTTACGCGCCTTTCTGTGCGAGCCGCCTGCCTGCCTGCCTGTCCGCCCGAGGCCGGGCCCGCGCCACTCTCTTTTTTTCTACTCCTTCTTCCTCGCTCCTCTTCGGCTACCCGTAAAGCCGTTAGCGAGAGGTAGTTATCTCCCCGCTCGGCCCGCACCCTCAACAGTGGCGAGCGGTGCGGCGGGCCGGGCCGCCGGCGGGTTGAGTTTGAGCTGCTCTTCAACACACTGTATAGAGCTACCCACCCTCCCACACCCCGTCTGAATTTCTCTCACGAAGAATGCAGCGCGTCTTATCTCATCGCCGAGCGGGTGAGGGGGGCACGACCCGCGCCGGCCGGGGAGAAGTGCAAGTCCCCGCCCCACCCCGCACTCGTGGAGGCGCGCCCCTGCTCGCGCCCCCTGCCTACGGCGAATCAGGAGGGAGGGAGAGGGTAGAGCCTTCTACATTATTCAGCACAATCAATTAACAAGACGCCGGTAGGTCCGCGGGGTGGCGTGCCCCGCCCTGCCCTGCCCCGCCCTGCCTCCCCCCTGCCCTCATCTCTCCAGAGTTTCCATCCCCCGTTTCCAACCCCTACCTATTTCGGCCGTCCTGAGAAATACGCGGCCGTATATATTGCTACGCATGGCAGCAGGCGGGAGCAGTGTGCCTACCTGCCTCAACGCTCCGACCCAGCAGCAGCAGCAGCAGCACCCTGTGTGTCTCTCTCACTCACTCTGTAAGTCGCGCTCTCTCTTCTCTCTCTCTCTCTCTCTCTCTCTCGTCTCCCGCTTCACCCTGTCCCGCCGGGAGTGCCGACATGTGTCTCCCCCAGGCCGCGCGCGCGGCTGGCTCGGCATCCTTTTCGGGCGCCCCGCCCCACCCCGCCCCGCCCCGCCGCGCCCCGCCCCGCCCCGCCCCGCCCCGCCCCGCCCCGCCCCGCCCCGCCCCGCCCCGCCCCGCCCCGCCCCGCCGCGCCCCGTCACCGCTCTCTGCTTTCTATACACGCGGCTTGCAATTTCGAGGGTTTTAATTCATCCGACTTGAGGCGCGCGCGCGCGTGCATGAGGAGGAGTCGTGGACTAGCAGGACGCAGAGGATGGGGCTTTTTTGTCGGGACCGCGCCCCGCCTGCCTCTGCGGGCGCTGCGCTCAGCAGCGGTGCGGGGCTCTCTATGAAATGGGTTTTACCTCTCTCTCTCTCTCTCTCTCTCTCTCTCTCTCTCTCTCTCTCTCTCTCTCTCTCTCTCTCTCTCTCTCTCTCTATGCGTCTCTGCTCTTCCCCGTCTCTCTCTTTCTCTTTCCCTCGCTCTCCCGAGGCTGTAATTTTCGCTCCCTCTGTGGGCCAAAACACACGCTTCACTGGTCAAAGCCCAGTTAGCGCGCGCGCAGAGGCAATGCTCGGGGCGAGGCGGGGCGGGGCGGAGCGCGGCTCGGCGGGGTACCGCAACCGGTAAGGCGTTCGCAGCGGGCGGGGTGGGGCGGGGCGGGGCGGGGCGGGGCGGGTGCACCTCACCTCGCCGCGCCCGTGAGAAAGTGGTGGGGCGCGGGAGCGGGGCAGGAGTTAGCAAGTGGAGTGGGAGCCCGAGGAGGGCTCTGCCCCGCCCCCGCCCCGCCTCGCCCCGCCCCGCCCCGCCCCGCCCCGCCCCGCCCCGCCCCGCCCCGCCCCGCCCCGCCCGCCCCGCCCCGCCCCGCCCCGCCCCGCCCCGGGCGCCAGCGACCTGAGACAGTGATACATCCACCGCCTGCAACCGCGCATTGTGCGCAGCCGCAGCAGAGCGAGGGGAGGCTCACTTCGTAAAATCATTGTACGGCCCCACAAAAATCATTTCAAAAATCACATAATAATCAAAATAAAACCGAGAACAAAAATCCGAAAAATCGCAAGCAAATAAACAACCAAAAAAAAATGAAATAAAACTTGTAAAAAGGAAGAAATAGGGGTGATCAAAGTTTATCAAAAAGAGAAATTGTCTTTGAAAAATTAAAAGAAAAATCAAAACAACAAAATCATAAGTCAAAACCATTACTGTACACATTTTGTATATGATCTCTCCCTTGCAGCAGAGCATGCAGGGAGGGAGACTCCACGCGTTGCATTGAAAAGGCGCCGGCGTGCCACATGCGAGCAGGGCAGGTGTGTGTCGTGGGTGGTGGCTGCGGAAAAGTGAGGGAGAGGGGCAAATAACTTGCAGCAGCCTCAAAACAGAACAAAAAGCCCCGGGTGGAAGGATCTGTAGTTGTGACTATACCTGACGACCGTCGTTAAAATCTACCTCTTTTTATAGTCTGTCTGTAGTTAAGGTGATGACCAACTACAAAATTACCGTAGTTGAGAATGTGCTTTGATTAAGCAGTTATAGTACGGTACAACTGTAGTTAAGTCAATGCAGTTCAACTTCAGAAAACTGCAGATATCTGCAGTCAAACTACCGGTTATCTGTACTTAACTGCAGTTAAACTGTAGTTGAACTGTGTTAATTTCGGACCTTCGGAGTTCAACTTAGTTTATGACTGCAGTTTTCGGCGGCAGTTCGAGACCTAGTTTCAATATCAGTTAGACCGTACTTTGACCAGATTTTCCCTACAGAGTAAGGTGCAATTAGACTATGTTTCCCTCTAGTCTCAAAATACAGACGAAAACTTTCAACTACAAAATATTTTTTGTTCCTTTCTTTTCTTCGCTTCCTTCTCACTCTCCCTCCCTTCTAACCTACTCACATGACTTTTACTACCTTTCTGAAAGTTGAAACCGGATGGACGTTGATGGGAGTTGAACCTCGGACGGTGAAGTTGGAATCCCGGAACGCTGACCACTGAGCCACTGCGACACCTTAGCGATGGTGGCGCAGCAACGTAGTGCCATGCCAAAGGGCCCCGGATCCCAGCCAAATGGTTTGACTACAGTTCAACTGCAGTTTCACTGCAGTTCAGCAGCCACCAACCTTCAGAGCGACTCAAGTTCGTTTCAAGTTTGCTCCACGCGCAACGCGGTTACGACGACTCAGGTCGCCCAGCTGGCCGCTACTGATAATCATCCGATGGACCACGGCAAATCTGAAGTCTGGGATTCCCAGGTACTTTTTGCCGTTTCCAGGCTCAAGTCTGGAAACGGAAAAAAGTACCTGGGAATCCCAGACTTCAGATTTGCCGTGACGGTCTAGTCACGCGGGGTCGGCCCAGGTTGCCCCGTAAACAGTTTAAACTACTCGTCAAAATGCTCATTAACTACGGAAAAATGAGTCCAATAAAGTAGACCTTCGTCTGAATTTAGTAGTACGGTTTCCTCTTAATTTACAGTATAGATGCAACGCAGTTAGATCATACTTTAGAACTCACTTCACACAATAGTTTGCAACTGTTCTTTCACCGTCCTTAAAACTGCAGTCATAACTGAAGTTTCAACTCGAAACCTACAGTGCAGTTCTCACTATATATGTAAACGCAATGCGAATGCAGTCAGTCTGCAAAGTAAAGTCAAGAGAAAAGTCCATTCGAATGCACAGTTCTCAAATGCAGATATACAATAGTTAAGTTTCAGTTTAAACAGCAGATTCCAACTGCAGTTCAGCTACTGCAGTTTCAACTGCAGTTCATGTCCAGATCTTTCCACCCGGGGCGAAATAAAAACACAAACCCGCAGCGCAGCGCCGGGGAAGCGTTGAGAGGATACCCCTATTCTCGCCTGGTACCACCATCTCGCTTCCTTTTTCTGTATTTTTATTATTTATATATAATTTTATTCTCGTTGCGTTACGACCTAGTGTGCACTTACCACTCGGCCTGGGGTGAAGCAGCGCTGCGCAGATGTCGCCGCGGCTGTGGCTGAGCATTGGCTGAGCATTGGCTGAGCATTGGCTGAGCACTGGCTGAGCATTGGTCGCGTCTCGAGACTGCGGACTGCAGGAGAATGCGTTTCAGTTAATTGCCGCGGCTTTGACGTGCTTGGGCTGCCAGCAGGCGCCAAAAGTGTCCCTAGTGTGTATAATGCAATTGGATTCGAAATCTAATTGCGCCAACTTTTTTTTCCTCTTCTCAGCGCACACACTTTCCTATAAACCAAACCTTACGCTCAGAAAAGAAAACAAAATAGAAAAGAAAGTGAAAATAATAATTGCTGTTTTGGCCACCAGCAGCGCGCGGCAGGCGGCGCCCCGCACGATAATAAAGCGTCAGGACGCGAGACGTTGTCTATTATTACCCTCCGCTTTTTTTCTTCTTCTTTTTTTAAAATCTTTTTGTCTTGGCCGCCGTCGGCCCTCTCCTCTAAAGTAGATGAGATGACTATCCTATCCATCCCGCCTGATCCCCGGCCCCGACCGGGAGGAGCCCCGTCTGATCGTCACCAAGTTCATCAGCCGGGTGGGGCGGGCCAGGCCAGAGTAGAAGAACGGGGCAGGGGTGACACTCTTTCCTGCTTAGCGGAAACAAGGCGGGCGCGGGCGAAGAGAGAGAGAGAGAGAGAGAGAGGGGGGGGGAGGGGGCTGTTTAAATACCGGTGTAGGAGGGGACGCCCCCTGTGCCCTGCGAGCCCGTGGGCAGGCCTGGGCCAGCCTCGACCGTCCATCACCGCGCCCCGGGCGGGCGGGGCGGGGCGGGGCGGGGCGGGGCGGGGTGGAGCGCGGCGGGGCGGCCCGAGGCGGCCCGGGACAGGGGCACGGGCGCCATCTGGGCCACATCGCGCACGCAAGCTCATTTCGGAGACCAATTTAGAAGGACCATTACTTATTGAAGACTTCATTATAAGCTGCGCGGGGCGGGGCGGGGCGGGGCGGGCGTACTGTCACGTGGAGGGAAGGGGTGAGGTGAGGTGGAGAGAGGCGGGAGAGGGAGAGTGAGAGAGACGGAGAGACATCTTAAGGCGCAGGAGGCCGCCGGGCTGCGGGCGCGGGCGCGTCGCGTTGTGCGAAGGACGACTTTGAGAGGAAGGTTTTGACCCACTCCTGTACTGCGAGAGAGCTAGAGAGGAAGAGAACTGGGTTCTCTCTATTGGCCAAGGCCAAAGAAGCTAGTTCCTCCTAGCGCTCCTGTTCCTTTCGCTAGCGTTCTCTCTTTCCTCGCTCCTCCTCTCCCCCTTGTCCTCTGTCACTGCATGCCTTTCTCTCTCACTCCCCGCTGATTGTCAATAGTCATTGAGTGAGATACCGGACAAGTCTCTGCTGCTGCTCCACCGTGCTGCCTCCCCTTCGCCGAGAAACATTTCCATCATACCTTCACTTCTCAAGTCCTAACGGTTATGACATGACCATAAAATATTGGTGGAAACAGCAAAATAATTGTGGTTAGTGTCACTGAAATCCTGTCGTCACAGGTGCATTATTGCTTTTTCAACTATGATTTTATGGTTGTCCTTGAGGTAACTGTGTAACTGTCTGATGGTGATACACAAGTTTTCATTTTTCTGAGTCTTGTTGCGGAGGTGAAGTCTGGAGCTGCTCCTGGAGCCTCTCCGCCCCGCCCCGCCCCAGAGACGAATCACGGATAAGAGTAAACAAACTGCCCGGCGCTTCCCCCTCCACCCCGCGCCCTCCAGGCTGCTCCAGGCCCCTCCAGTCCCCCTCCAGGCTCCATCCAGTCCCCCTCCAGGCTCCTCCAGGCCCCTCCAGTTCCCCTCCAGGCTCCTCCAGGCTAGTCCGGACCTCAAGCGTCTTGGTCGTATAAACCTTCCCGTTTGGTCTCGTGTCATTTATTTCGTCCCGCTTCTCTCCGACGGGGATTGTCCCGGGCAGGGCGATGCAGTGCCCCGCCCCGTCCCGTCGCACCTAAGCCCGCTAGCGCGTCGCACACCCGTTACTCGGGAAAGAAGTGTTTGCAGCAGAGCAGCAGGCTGCCCGTCTGGCGCCGCTCTAGCCCGAGGAGGTGGCTTTGCTCTATCTCAATTGTTGTGTGCGTGTAACAGTAAAATGATGTTCTTGTTCTAAAAGAAAATGACGGATGAGCAATCACTCTCTGAGAGGAAAAAACAAGCTACTCGGAGAAAATAATCGCCGGGCACTTAAAAGTTTAGTCCTAAGGCCAAAGATTTGTAGCCTTAAATATTTTTAGCTCCAGAAACTAAACAAACATTCAAAACATTAAAAGATTTTAGTATCTCGCCACGAAAATCTTAAAGGTGAGAACCAAACCAATTAGTGCCAAGATTAGTTTTTCTCAGGGTAGCGTCGGTTGGTATTAATTTTAACAGAATATGTCCATAGGAAAGTTAATAAAATTATGTCAGTTTGGAACAATTCTAACGACAGCGCTCTGGAAACGCAAGTGTGTACTTGAATGCAGTATTTCCTGCATACCTACATGTATTCAGGAAATACTGTGTACTTAGTCAAGTATGCAGGAAATAGTGTGTACTTGGACAAGTATGCAGGAAATCCTGTGCACTTGACCAGGTACACACTAAATCTCCCCCATAAATGTATGGAGGTTTTGGTGTGTACCTGGTCAAGTACTCAGGATTTCCTGCATACTTGTCCAAGTACACACCATTTCCTGCATACTTGACTAAGTACACAGTATTTCCTGAATACACGTAGGTATGCAGGAAATACTGCAATCAAGTACACGCAACTTGCGTTTCTAGAGCGTCTTGATATTTTCATGACAGGGTATATAGTTCCCTCTCTTAACTCTTTTCGGTCACCGGTCTGTCTGTCTGTCTGCCTGTCTGTCGGTCTGTTTCTGTACGTGTGTGTGTGTGTGTGTGTGTGTGTGTGTTAGTGTTGAGGAGGGGGCAGGAGCAGTTTGTTTCGCTTTGTCTCTTTTTTTCTTTTTTTTCACCTTCCGATGCGTTTCTCTCGCAGCATTCAATTCATTGCCCGCGTGCCTTGTCCGGACAAAAGGATTGAAGGGCACACGGCCACAGCGCCCCTAATGAAAATCGATCGCACACAGCGGCAGAATAAATAAAAAAAGGAGAGAGAGTTTAAAGGAGGCTAAATAAAGAACAAGCAAATACTTTTTTTTTTTTTATTAAAAAGAGAGCGCGCAGAGAGCGCGCGAAAGAGTTTAATATCTATCAGCTGGACTGTGCGGCCTCATCATCATCCTGATCCCCCGGAGTAATCAACAAATGCCACTCGCGCGGCGGTGGGGCGGGGGGGGGGGGGGCGGCTTATCAAGAAATAATCAGACCAGAAGCGATTAAATCCACAAGTTGCAATCCGCTCTCTTGTCGGCCCGGCCCGGCCCGGCGCGACGCGGTCCTCGCGAGGAACATTGGCGTGGCTCGGCTCGGCTCGGCTCGGCTCGGCTCGGCTCGGCTCGGCTCGGCTCGGCTCGGCTCGGCTCGGCGCGACGCGGCACGGGGCAAAAAGCGATTCTGCGGGGCTACTTTTACCCGCCCCCGCGTTCGTTTCACTTTTTATTTCTCTCTTTTCTTCTTAGTCGCGCGGAAAGGGGGAGAGGAGGGCCCACGAGGACCACTTGCCGCCGCGCCCTCTGATAGCCCGGCCCGCCCCGCCCCGCCCCAACCCGCCCCGCCCCGCCCCGCCACGACAGGACACGTCGGGTCTGCATTCCAAACCAGGACGACGGGGAGACACGCGGGGCCGGGCGGGGCCGGGCGGGGCGGGCGCGGCCGTCAGGCGGCGGTGCTGGTGTTGTTGGGTGGCCTCGGACGCGGACGGGGCGGGCGAAGGGTCTCCCATTAATGTTGAGCCAGGACCCTACTTAGGGCAGCGGAGCCGGAAGCAACAGGACCGAACACCCCGACGCGCCGCGGTTAAAACAGGGGGTGATTCCGACAGGAGGGTGGTCGCGGGCGGGGGGCGGGGCTGCGCGGGCTGCCTTCTGAATCCGAAGATCACGCTCGTGCCTCCGCCTCGCGTCGCGCCCTGGGCTGTGCCCTTTGTTGGGGATGGCAGTGTTCCGCATGTGCGCGACAAGGAAGGAGGCTCGCGCGCGATCTTTCGGAATCATAAACGGCTGAGCTGGGCTGGGCGCATTCAGCTCGTGTCGCGCGTACGACCGGTGCCGCCGAAGGCCGAAGGAGGGAACACTCATGCAAAATGCGTAGGCCTACAATGAATTTTTGACTTCTGATTTAGTTTTTTTACAGTTATTTTTTTTTTTTTTTCATTTTCATTTTTCAAGGAAA